>JAQIUQ010000302.1:0-120771 GCA_030378365.1 Hybognathus amarus | reverse complement strand
GAAACTGTTGCCGTGGCGACGCATCTAAACTTTACCATTCTTTTAGGATGCATTCTTTTAGGGATTCTGAACATTTGTCCATAAATCAAACACACGTGCATGGATTAATATGAAACTCGGTACACTCATAGATCACATCAGGCCAAACAACTTTCGTGCTCTAAGTTTTACGAACAGTTCAAACGGAAGTCGGGAATTATGTTTTTTTTTTTAAATAATTGTCCTAGAAAAACATCAAATTACAATCCCATGCTGTTACCAATCACCACCAAACTCGGTGTGCATGAAGTCAAGACATTGAGGATGCTAAATTCCGGACGGATTTGCTGATATTTCTGAACGGTTTGGCCGTGGCGGATTTTTTTGACTAAAAAAAGGACACATAAAGTGTGTTATAACTATGGTTAGTTCTACTGACAGTTACAAAACTTGCCGTGTATATTGTTCTATTCAAGCCAAACAACTTTCTAATTAACAATAATAAGCTCAAACCCACAGAAAGTCAGATATTGTAGTTTGAATATGATCATGCTCTTTCTGAGCTTAGGCCTGTCACACAGTCGTGTGTGTGTGTGTGTGTGTGTGTGTGAGGGGGAGGGGGCTTAATCATTTCACTGTGTGTCTGGCCTGCTAAAGTAAATACATTTCTTAAGCCTGGTATTTTTTACATAAGTTTTTATTTTTATTTTTTTATAAGTAAAGGCATATAACCTGTTTAATTGTAGTGCATTGACAATAGTTTTATATAATTAGTGTATTAATTAAATTAACTTGGTCCATAAATCAAAAGTAAGTAAATAAATCAAAAAGGAAGTGTGTTAAAACTTCTGCATACATTAACTGATCTTGATGAAACTTCAGCAGTGTGTTCGTTGTAAGAGGTCGATCACATAGATGTGAGTCAAATATATAGCGCCACCAACTGGCAGCAGAAAGTGTTTCACTTTCAAAATGCTTTGAAATCGCACTCTTACTTTTACCCGATTTGCTTCAAATGTAAACACACGCCAGATGAAGAGCTGTGAAAGCATTATTCAATATCTAAGATAATGTTGCCATAGCAACGCATCAAACTTTAACATTCCTTTTTTTTTGATGATTTTGAGTCTCTTAGCGGCTTTTGGGGCCCTTAATGGGTTTGAAAACTCTTGAAACTTTGCACACAGGTCAGATCCCACAGCCATCAGAGCCGGGCTGAAGATGGTACCCGGGTGTGGCAAGGGGGCTAGACAGCGCCCCCTGGAACGGGGTCCAAAAACTTGGTCCATAAATCAAACACGCTTGCATGTAATAATATGAAACTCCAGCACACATGTTGATCTCATCGTTTCATATATTCATATATTCTCCTCAGCTTGGACAACTTTCTAATTTACACTCATGAGCTAGGACCCACAGAAAGTCAGATATTTTGGTTTGAAAATGTTGAGTGTCTCTCTGAGCCTACACTTCTGTATGGCAAGCCCTTTTAACATTTAAAAGCTAAGTTTGACTATTCGTAATTAACATTGAGATATCAATATACGTCTTCTGAGTCCGTAATTACATTTTGGATAGTTTGTATTATCATTTAAGATATCTGTAACGTAAATTGTGACTAGTCCAAAACGACATATAGAGTATGGCAAGCCGTTTTAACATTTAATCATTTTAACCTACTAGTCTCTATTTTCATGCTACTAGTACTTATTTTTTAGATACTAGTATCTATTCCATTAAGTACTAGTACTTATTCATTAGCTACTAGTGCTTATTCTTTAGATACTAGTGCCTTTTCTTTAGATACTAGTGTTTATTCTTTAGGTACTAGTACCTTTTTAAAGATACTAGTACTTATTCATTAGACACTAGTCCTTATTTATTAGATACTAGTACTTATTCATTAGATGCTAGTCCTTATTCATTACATACCAATGCTTATTAATTAGTTACTAGTACTTATTCATTAGATACTAGTACCTATTAAATAGATACTAGTACTTATTCATTAGACACTAGTACTTATTTCAATGGTGATGAGTAGCTATTCTTTTGTTACTAGTCACATTTTTTCCATTGACTTCTATGGTGATCTGTCATTCAGATATCAACTATTCAGTTCTGACTAGTATGTTAGTATGTATTCCAATTGTGGAATACATACTAGTATGTATTCCAAAGCAGGGGTTACGCTTTTGTACCGTCGTGCAGAATAACCCTAAGGGCACCAAGGTGGCGGTGCCACCGGCTTCACACACACACACACACACACACACACACACACACACACACGCACGCACGCACGCACGCACACACACAACAGCTGCGACAAGCTTTGACTGGGAGGCCACAGCTCGGCCGGCACCGCCATCCCGGTGCCTTCCGGTAACTGAGGGCACCGGGACCGCGGTGCCACCGGCTGGCCGCAATCGCTGCCCCCGCAGCTATGTTTTCCATTAGGGCCGAGCCCTGAAAGGGCGAGAGCCCTATTGTTTTCCTTCCCATTATTTTTTTTTTTATTTTTTATTTTTCTTTCTTTGCAGCGACTATTCGGGCACTTTTGGGGCCCTTAACATGCTCGAAAACTCTTGAAACTTTGCACACGGGTCAGAACCCGCGGCCATCAGAGCCGGGCTGAAGCTGGTACCCGGGCGTGGCAGGGCGGCTCGTCAGCGCCCCCTGGAATGGGGTCCGAACACCTGGTCCATAACTCAAACACACTTGCATGTAATAATATGAAACTCGGTACACATGTCGATAGCAGAATTTCATCTATACCTCGCGTTCTTACTTTTTACCCCAGCCCAACAGGAAGTTGGCTATTGAGGTTTTTTTGTAAAACACACGCAATGAACTTTTAAATACTCCTCCTAGAGCTCTGATCCAAATTCGACGAAACTCGGTCAGCGTGAAGTCAAGACATTGAGGATGAAAGTTTGTGTGGGGATTTTCGATATCTCGAACGGTTTGGCCGTGGCGAGGAAATCGAAACTATGGCGAGAAACGTGAAACAGGAAGTGTGTCATAACTTCAGCATACATTAACTGATCTGGATGAAACTTCAGCAGTGCGTTCGCTGTAAGAGGACGATCACATGGATGTGACTATTGTGAGTCAAAGTTATAGCGCCACCAACTGGCAGCAGGAAGTGTGTCACTTTCAAAATGCTTTGAAATCACCCTCTTATTTTTACCCGATTTGCTTCAAACTTCATCTGTATAATGTACATACACGGCAGATGAAGACCTATGAATGGATTCTTGATATCTTTGAAACTGTTGCCGTGGCGACGCATTAAACTTTACCATTCTTTTAGGATGCATTCTTTTAGGGATTCGAACATTTGTCCATAAATCAAACACACGTGCATGGATTAATATGAAACTCGGTACACTCATAGATCACATCAGGCCAAACAACTTTCGTGCTCTAAGTTTTACGACAGTTCAAACGGGAAGTCGGGAATTATGTTTTTTTTTTTTAAATAATTGTCCTAGAAAAACATCAAATTACAACCCATGCTGTTACCAATCACCACCAAACTCGGTGTGCATGAAGTCAAGACATTGAGGATGCTATATTCCGGACGGATTTTTGATATCTCGAACGGTTTGGCCGTGGCGGATTTTTTTGACTAAAAAAGGACACATATAGTGTGTTATAACTTGGTTAGTTTTACTGACAGTTACAAAACTTGCCGTGTATATTGTTCTATTCAAGCCAAACAACTTTCTAATTAACAATAATAAGCTCAAACCCACAGAAAGTCAGATATTGTAGTTTGAATATGATCATGCTCTTTCTAAACCTAGGCCTGTCACACAGTCTGTGTGTGTGTGTGTGTGTGTGTAGGGGGAGGGGGCTTAATCATTTCACTGTGTGTCTGGCCTGCTAAAGTAAATACATTTCTTAAGCCTGGTATTTTTTACATAAGTTTTTATTTTTATTTTTTTTATAAGTAAAGGCATATAACCTGTTTAATTGTAGTGCATTGACAATAGTTTTATATAATTAGTGTATTAATTAAATTAACTTGGTCCATAAATCAAAAAAGTAAGTAAATAAATCAAAAAGGAAGTGTGTTAAAACTTCTGCATACATTAACTGATCTTGATGAAACTTCAGCAGTGTGTTCGTTGTAAGAGGTCGATCACATAGATGTGAGTCAAATATATAGCGCCACCAACTGGCAGCAGAAAGTGTTTCACTTTCAAAATGCTTTGAAATCGCACTCTTACTTTTACCCGATTTGCTTCAAATGTAAACACACGCCAGATGAAGAGCTGTGAAAGCATTATTCAATATCTAAGATAATGTTGCCATAGCAACGCATCAAACTTTAACATTCCTTTTTTTTGATGATTTTGAGTCTCTTAGCGGCTTTTGGGGCCCTTAATGGGTTTGAAAACTCTTGAAACTTTGCACACAGGTCAGATCCCACAGCCATCAGAGCCGGGCTGAAGATGGTACCCGGGTGTGGCAAGGGGGCTAGACAGCGCCCCCTGGAACGGGGTCCAAAACTTGGTCCATAAATCAAACACGCTTGCATGTAATAATATGAAACTCAGTACACATGTTGATCTCATCGTTTCATATATTCATATATTCTCCTCAAGCCGGACAACTTTCTAATTTACACTCATGAGCTAGGACCCACAGAAAGTCAGATATTTTGGTTTGAAAATGTTGAGTGTCTCTCTGAGCCTACACTTCTGTATGGCAAGCCCTTTTAACATTTAAAAGCTAAGTTTGACTATTCGTAATTAACATTGTAGATATCAACAACGTCTTTCTAGTCGTAATTACATTTTGGATAGTTTGTATTATCATTTAAGATATCTGTAACGTAATTGTGACTAGTCGAAACGACAGATAGAGTATGGCAAGCCGTTTTAACATTTAATCATTTTAACCTACTAGTCTCTATTTTCATGCTACTAGTACTTATTTTTTAGATACTAGTATCTATTCCATTAAGTACTAGTACTTATTCATTAGCTACTAGTGCTTATTCTTTAGATACTAGTGCCTTTTCTTTAGATACTAGTGTTTATTCTTTAGGTACTAGTACCTTTTTAAAGATACTAGTACTTATTCATTAGAAACTAGTCCTTATTTATTAGATACTAGTACTTATTCATTAGATGCTAGTCCTTATTCATTACATACCAATGCTTATTAATTAGTTACTAGTACTTATTCATTAGATACTAGTACCTATTAAATAGATACTAGTACTTATTCATTAGACACTAGTACTTATTTCAATGGTGACTAGTAACTATTCTTTTGTTACTAGTCACATTTTTTCCATTGACTTCTATGGTGATCTGTCATTCAGATATCAACTATTCAGTTCTGACTAGTATGTTAGTATGTATTCCAATTGTGGAATACATACTAGTATGTATTCCAAAGCAGGGGTTACGTTTTTGCACGTCGTGCAGAATAACCCTAAAGGCACCAAGGTGGCGGTGCCACCGGCTTTATATATATATATATATATATATATATATATATATATATATATATATATAAATATAGCTGCGAGCAGTCGACTGGAGGGCCAAAGCCGGCGGTACTGCCATTCCCGGTGCCTTTAGGCACCGGGGTTGCGGTGCCACCGGCTTGGGCCCGCAATCGCTGCTCGCAGCTATATTTTTTTTTTATTTTTATTTTTTTTTCTTTTTTTTCTAGCGACTATTCGGGCACTTTTTGGGGCCCTTAACATGCTCGAAAACTCTTGAAACTTTGCACACGGGGTCAGAACCCGCGGCCATCAGAGCCGGGCTGAAGCTGGTACCCGGGCGTGGCAGGGCGGCTCGTCAGCGCCCCCTGGAATGGGGTCCGAACACCTGGTCCATAACTCAAACACACTTGCATGTAATAATATGAAACTCGGTACACATGTCGATAGCAGAATTTCATCTATACCTCGCGTTCTTACTCTTCACCCCAGCCCAACAGGAAGTCGGCTATTGAGGTTTTTTTGTAAAACACACGCAATGAACTTTTAAATACTCCTCCTGAGAGCTCTGATCCAAATTCGACGAAACTCGGTCAGCGTAGAAGTCAAGACATTGAGGATGAAAGTTTGTGTGGGGATTTTTGATATCTCGAACGGTTTGGCCGTGGCGAGGAAACGAAACTATGGCGAGAAACGTGAAACAGGAAGTGTGTCATAACTTCAGCATACATTAACTGATCTGGATGAAACTTCAGCAGTGCGTTCGCTGTAAGAGGACGATCACATGGATGTGACTATTGTGAGTCAAAGTTATAGCGCCACCAACTGGCAGCAGGAAGTGTGTCACTTTCAAAATGCTTTGAAATCACCCTCTTATTTTTACCCGATTTGCTTCAAACTTCATCTGTATAATGTACATACACGGCAGATGAAGACCTATGAATGGATTCTTGATATCTTTGAAACTGTTGCCGTGGCGACGCATCAAACTTTACCATTCTTTTAGGATGCATTCTTTTAGGGATTCGAACATTTGTCCATAAATCAAACACACGTGCATGGATTAATATGAAACTCGGTACACTCATAGATCACATCAGGCCAAACAACTTTCGTGCTCTAAGTTTTACGACAGTTCAAACGGAAGTCGGGAATTATGTTTTTTTTTTTTAAATAATTGTCCTAGAAAAACATCAAATTACAACCCATGCTGTTACCAATCACCACCAAACTCGGTGTGCATGAAGTCAAGACATTGAGGATGCTAAATTCCGGACGGATTTGTGATATCTCGAACGGTTTGGCCGTGGCGGATTTTTTTGACTAAAAAAGGACACATAAAGTGTGTTATAACTTGGTTAGTTTTACTGACAGTTACAAAACTTGCCGTGTATATTGTTCTATTCAAGCCAAACAACTTTCTAATTAACAATAATAAGCTCAAACCCACAGAAAGTCAGATATTGTAGTTTGAATATGATCATGCTCTTTCTAAGCCTAGGCCTGTCACACAGTCTGTGTGTGTGTGTGTGTGATGTGTGTGTGTGTAGGGGGAGGGGGCTTAATCATTTCACTGTGTGTCTGGCCTGCTAAAGTAAATACATTTCTTAAGCCTGGTATTTTTTAAATAAGTTTTTATTTTTATTTTTTTATAAGTAAAGGCATATAACCTGTTTAATTGTAGTGCATTGACAATAGTTTTATATAATTAGTGTATTAATTAAATTAACTTGGTCCATAAATCAAAAAAGTAAGTAAATAAATCAAAAAGGAAGTGTGTTAAAACTTCTGCATACATTAACTGATCTTGATGAAACTTCAGCAGTGTGTTCGTTGTAAGAGGCCGATCACATGGATGTGACTATTGTGAGTCAAAGGCTGCGTTTACACTTGGCATTAACATGCGATCACCGTGATCTGATCAAGCAGATCGGATCATTAGCCAATCAGGACATGGTGAGTTTACATTTGGTCACATTAAGTAGCCTCTGTATCTGGATAGAAGAGCGGATTTCTGTTTCCTGCATAATATTTAAATTAGATATGTTGCATTGACACCAGATTAAGAGTAAAAATGATGCAAATAAAACAATGTCCCAGTTGCTTTCACTCATTCGCTTCTGCAATCTCCAGTAATTAGATAAAAAAAATGTTAACGAAGTTATACTTCCAGAGTTGATCATACAAAAATAACTGGGTTGATCATAAAACAAGTCATATCATCGATCATCTGGTTTTAAGGTTATAGCGTGCAATGACTATATTGACAGAAATGGGAGATTGGTTAACATGCAAAGACATTCAATAAAAACATTCAACATTTAAAAAATCATATTGCGATTATTCCTCTGGCAAAGCAGCATGCAGCTCTTATTTAAGATCTCATGACTGACTGTGAATGTACAGGCGATCGCCTCGTTCAGATAATGTTGCACAATTAAAATGAAAAATGACACACATAGTATCATGTAAGCCTAAATTAACTGTTTTAAAGATAAACGTTTATTGTAAGATTCAAATAAGTTTTTATTTCTTGTCTAAACTGCGTCTGGCCATTATTTTTCTCACAGCCACGCGGGGAGACTGGGTGGGATTTAAATTACGTCCACCTGTGAATGCAGACACGATGGCTGGATTGCGTTTACATTACACTGAGATCCGATCACAAAGCGTCTCTTCGACTACCTCCGAACCTGGACACGCCGATCGGATAACATTCCAATTAGAAGCGCGTTTACACTTGTCTTTTCAATGTGTATGTGGACAACATCCGGATACAGGTCGCATATTAATGCCAAGTGTAAACGCAGCCAAATATATAGCGCCACCAACTGGCAGCAGAAAGTGTTTCACTTTCAAAATGCTTTGAAATCACACTCTTACTTTTACCCGATTTGCTTCAAACTTCATCTGTATAATGTAAACACACGCCAGATGAAGAGCTGTGAAAGCATTATTCAATATCTAAGATAATGTTGCCATAGCAACGCATCAAACTTTAACATTCCTTTTTTTGATGATTTTGAGTCTCTTAGCGGCTTTTGGGGCCCTTAATGGGTTTGAAAACTCTTGAAACTTTGCACACAGGTCAGATCCCACAGCCATCAGAGCCGGGCTGAAGATGGTACCCGGGTGTGGCAAGGGGGCTAGACAGCGCCCCCTGGAACGGGGTCCAAAAACTTGGTCCATAAATCAAACACGCTTGCATGTAATAATATGAAACTCAGTACACATGTTGATCTCATCGTTTCATATATTCATATATTCTCCTCAAGCCGGACAACTTTCTAATTTACACTCATGAGCTAGGACCCACAGAAAGTCAGATATTTTGGTTTGAAAATGTTGAGTGTCTCTCTGAGCCTACACTTCTGTATGGCAAGCCCTTTTAACATTTAAAAGCTAAGTTTGACTATTCGGAATTAACATTGTAGATATCAACAACGTCTTTCTAGTCGTAATTACATTTTGGATAGTTTGTATTATCATTTAAGATATCTGTAACGTAATTGTGACTAGTCGAAACGACAGATAGAGTATGGCAAGCCGTTTTAACATTTAATCATTTTAACCTACTAGTCTCTATTTTCATGCTACTAGTACTTATTTTTTAGATACTAGTATCTATTCCATTAAGTACTAGTACTTACTAGTACTTATTCATTAGATACTAGTACCTATTAAATAGATACTAGTACTTATTCATTAGACACTAGTACTTATTTCAATGGTGACTAGTAACTATTCTTTTGTTACTAGTCACATTTTTTCCATTGACTTCTATGGTGATCTGTCATTCAGATATCAACTATTCAGTTCTGACTAGTATGTTAGTATGTATTTCAATTGTGGAATACATACTAGTATGTATTCCAAAGCAGGGGTTACGCTTTTGGACGTCGTGCAGAATAACCCTAAAGGCACCAAGGTGGCGGTGCCACCGGCTTCATATATACACACACACATATATATATATATATATATATATATATACACACACACACACACACACACACATATACATAAATATAGCTGCGAGCAGCGACGGAGGGCCAAAGCCGGCGGGTACCGCCATCCCGGGTGCCTTTAGGCACCGGGGGTTGCGGGTCGCCAGTCGGCTTGGGCCCGCATCGCTGCCCGCAGCTATATTTTTTTTTTTTTTTTTTTTTTTTTTTTTTTTCTTTTTTAGGCGACTATTCGGGCACTTTTGGGGCCCTTAACATGCTCGAAAACTCTTGAAACTTTGCACACGGGGTCAGAACCCGCGGCCATCAGAGCCGGGCTGAAGCTGGTACCCGGGCGTGGCAGGGCGGCTCGTCAGCGCCCCCTGGAATGGGGTCCGAACACCTGGTCCATAACTCAAACACACTTGCATGTAATAATATGAAACTCGGTACACATGTCGATAGCAGAATTTCATCTATACCTCGTGTTCTTACTTTTTACCCCAGCCCAACAGGAAGTCGGCTATTGAGGTTTTTTTGTAAAACACACGCAATGAACTTTTAAATACTCCTCCTAGAGCTCCTATCCAAATTCGACGAAACTCGGTCAGCGTGAAGTCAAGACATTGAGGATGAAAGTTTGTGTGGGGATTTTCGATATCTCGAACGGTTTGGCCGTGGCGAGGAAACGAAACTATGGCGAGAAACGTGAAACAGGAAGTGTGTCATAACTTCAGCATACATTAACTGATCTGGATGAAACTTCAGCAGTGCGTTCGCTGTAAGAGGACGATCACATGGATGTGACTATTGTGAGTCAAAGTTATAGCGCCACCAACTGGCAGCAGGAAGTGTGTCACTTTCAAAATGCTTTGAAATCACCCTCTTATTTTTACCCGATTTGCTTCAAACTTCATCTGTATAATGTAAATACACGGCAGATGAAGACCTATGAATGGATTCTTGATATCTTTGAAACTGTTGCCGTGGCGACGCATTAAACTTTACCATTCTTTTAGGATGCATTCTTTTAGGGATTCGAACATTTGTCCATAAATCAAACACACGTGCATGGATTAATATGAAACTCGGTACACTCATAGATCACATCAGGCCAAACAACTTTCGTGCTCTAAGTTTTACGACAGTTCAAACGGAAGTCGGGAATTATGTTTTTTTTTTTAGATAAATGTCCTAGAAAAACATCAAATTACAACCCATGCTGTTACCAATCACCACCAAACTCGGTGTGCATGAAGTCAAGACATTGAGGATGCTAAATTCCGGACGGATTTGTGATATCTCGAACGGTTTGGCCGTGGCGAATTTTTTTGACTAAAAAAGGACACATAAAGTGTGTTATAACTTGGTTAGTTTTACTGACAGTTACAAAACTTGCCGTGTATATTGTTCTATTCAAGCCAAACAACTTTCTAATTAACAATAATAAGCTCAAACCCACAGAAAGTCAGATATTGTAGTTTGAATATGATCATGCTCTTTCTGAGCCTGAGTCTTTCTCTGAGTCTCTTGACACACAGTCTGTGTGTGTGTGTGTGTGTAGGGGGAGGGGGCTTAATCATTTCACTGTGTGTCTGGCCTGCTAAAGTAAATACATTTCTTAAGCCTGGTATTTTTTAAATAAGTTTTTATTTTTATTTTTTTATAAGTAAAGGCATATAACCTGTTTAATTGTAGTGCATTGACAATAGTTTTATATAATTAGTGTATTAATTAAATTAACTTGGTCCATAAATCAAAAAGGAAGTGTGTTAAAACTTCTGCATACATTAACTGATCTTGATGAAACTTCAGCAGTGTGTTCGTTGTAAGAGGCCGATCACATGGATGTGACTATTGTGAGTCAAATATATAGCGCCACCAACTGGCAGCAGAAAGTGTTTCACTTTCAAAATGCTTTGAAATCACACTCTTACTTTTACCCGATTTGCTTCAAACTTCATCTGTATAATGTAAACACACGCCAGATGAAGAGCTGTGAAAGCATTATTCAATATCTAAGATAATGTTGCCATAGCAACGCATTAAACTTTAACATTCCTTTTTTTTGATGATTTTGAGTCTCTTAGCGGCTTTTGGGGCCCTTAATGGGTTTGAAAACTCTTGAAACTTTGCACACAGGTCAGATCCCACAGCCATCAGAGCCGGGAAGATGGTACCCGGGTGTGGCAAGGGGGCTAGACAGCGCCCCCTGGAACGGGGTCCAAAAACTTGGTCCATAAATCAAACACGCTTGCATGTAATAATATGAAACTCAGTACACATGTTGATCTCATCGTTTCATATATTCATATATTCTCCTCAAGCCGGACAACTTTCTAATTTACACTCATGAGCTAGGACCCACAGAAAGTCAGATATTTTGGTTTGAAAATGTTGAGTGTCTCTCTGAGCCTACACTTCTGTATGGCAAGCCCTTTTAACATTTAAAAGCTAAGTTTGACTATTCGTAATTAACATTGTAGATATCAACAACGTCTTTCTAGTCCGTAATTACATTTTGGATAGTTTGTATTATCATTTAGATATCTGTAACGTAATTGTGACTAGTCGAAACGACAGATAGAGTATGGCAAGCCGTTTTAACATTTAATCATTTTAACCTACTAGTCTCTATTTTCATGCTACTAGTACTTATTTTTTAGATACTAGTATCTATTCCATTAAGTACTAGTACTTATTCATTAGCTACTAGTGCTTATTCTTTAGATACTAGTGCCTTTTCTTTAGATACTAGTGTTTATTCTTTAGGTACTAGTACCTTTTTAAAGATACTAGTACTTATTCATTAGACACTAGTCCTTATTTATTAGATACTAGTACTTATTCATTAGATGCTAGTCCTTATTCATTACATACCAATGCTTATTAATTAGTTACTAGTACTTATTCATTAGATGCTAGTACCTATTAAATAGATACTAGTACTTATTCATTAGACACTAGTACTTATTTCAATGGTGACTAGTAACTATTCTTTTGTTACTAGTCACATTTTTTCCAGTGACTTCTATGGTGATCTGTCATTCAGATATCAACTATTCAGTTCTGACTAGTATGTTAGTATGTATTCCAATTGTGGAATACATACTAGTATGTATTCCAAAGCAGGGGTTACGTTTTTGCACGTCGTGCAGAATAACCCTAAAGGCACCAAGGTGGCGGTGCCACTCGGCTATATATATATCACACACACACACACACACACACACACACATACACACACACACACACATAAATATAGCCTGCGAGCAGCGATGGAGGGCCAAAGCCGGCGGTACCGTCCATCCCGGTGCCTTTAGGCACCGGGGTTGCGGTGCCACCGGCTTGGGCCCGCAATCGCTGCTCGCAGCTATATTTATATATATATATATATATATATATTTATTTTTATTTTTTTTATAAGTAAAGGCATATAACCTGTTTAATTGTAGTGCATTGACAATAGTTTTATATAATTAGTGTATTAATTAAATTAACTTGGTCCATAAATCAAAAAAGTAAGTAAATAAATCAAAAAGGAAGTGTGTTAAAACTTCTGCATACATTAACTGATCTTGATGAAACTTCAGCAGTGTGTTCGTTGTAAGAGGTCAGTCACATAGATGTGAGTCAAATATATAGCGCCACCAACTGGCAGCAGAAAGTGTTTCACTTTCAAAATGCTTTGAAATCGCACTCTAACTTTTACCCGATTTGCTTCAAATGTAAACACACGCCAGATGAAGAGCTGTGAAAGCATTATTCAATATCTAAGATAATGTTGCCATAGCAACGCATCAAACTTTAACATTCCTTTTTTTTGATGATTTTGAGTCTCTTAGCGGCTTTTGGGGCCCTTAATGGGTTTGAAAACTCTTGAAACTTTGCACACAGGTCAGATCCCACAGCCATCAGAGCCGGGCTGAAGATGGTACCCGGGTGTGGCAAGGGGGCTAGACAGCGCCCCCTGGAACGGGGTCCAAAAACTTGGTCCATAAATCAAACACGCTTGCATGTAATAATATGAAACTCAGTACACATGTTGATCTCATCGTTTCATATATTCATATATTCTCCTCAAGCCGGACAACTTTCTAATTTACACTCATGAGCTAGGACCCACAGAAAGTCAGATATTTTGGTTTGAAAATGTTGAGTGTCTCTCTGAGCCTACACTTCTGTATGGCAAGCCCTTTTAACATTTAAAAGCTAAGTTTGACTATTCGTAATTAACATTGTAGATATCAACAACGTCTTTCTAGTCGTAATTACATTTTGGATAGTTTGTATTATCATTTAAGATATCTGTAACGTAATTGTGACTAGTCGAAACGACAGATAGAGTATGGCAAACCGTTTTAACATTTAATCATTTTAACCTACTAGTCTCTATTTTCATGCTACTAGTACTTATTTTTTAGATACTAGTATCTATTCCATTAAGTACTAGTACTTATTCATTAGCTACTAGTGCTTATTCTTTAGATACTAGTGCCTTTTCTTTAGATACTAGTGTTTATTCTTTAGGTAGTAGTACCTTTTTAAAGATACTAGTACTTATTCATTAGACACTAGTCCTTATTTATTAGATACTAGTACTTATTCATTAGATGCTAGTCCTTATTCATTACATACCAATGCTTATTAATTAGTTATTAGTACTTATTCATTAGATACTAGTATCTATTAAATAGATACTAGTACTTATTCATTAGACACTAGTACTTATTTCAATGGTGACTAGTAACTATTCTTTTGTTACTACTAGTCACATTTTTTCCATTGACTTCTATGGTGATCTGTCATTCAGATATCAACTATTCAGTTCTGACTAGTATGTTAGTATGTATTCCAATTGTGGAATACATACTAGTATGTATTCCAAAGCAGGGGTTACGCTTCTGCACGTCGTGTATAAATAACCCAAAAGGCACCAAGGTGGCGGTGCCACCGGCTTTATATATATATATATATATATATATATATATATATATATATATATATATATATATATATATATATATATATATATATATATATATATATATATATATACAGCTGCGAGCAGCGATGAGGGCCGAAGCCGGCGGTACGCCATCCCGGTGCCTTTAGGCACCGGGGTTGCGGTGCCACCGGCTGGGCCCGCAATCGCTGCTCGCAGCTATATTTATTATCGAATTCCTGAGATGTTCAAAAAAAGCATACAAATAAGAAATATTTCAGCTTGTTTCAGAAAGGCATAATCTGTTTTATCTATATGAGATCATGCCTTGCATGTATTAGTAATTATGAAAGGCTTTACTCTCATTGAATCATTCCTCTCTGTGCCAAACCACCTCCATTTATTATACTAAACTGATTCCATTTATGTACATGCTTCTCAGGCAAAAGTTGTGAGATGCAAACTAAGTAAATCTGACATTTGAAAAGTAAATAATAAATTAAAAAACCCTTAAATTTCACCTGCCACTTGCCTAGTCCCTCAAATTAAGTTTTTGAAACAAGTTATGGTTGTTTGTTATAATACAGTATTGAGTTTGTTTTAGATCAGATTTGTTTTATATTTGTATTTTTTGACCGAAAAGTTTTCTGTTTCTGTTCAAAGTTACCAATATGTGTTTACGATTTTACTGATAATATTCTGTTTAGTTGCATTGTGCTGCTTTTATTTATTTTAACACAATCCTCATTTTCAGTCAGTTTGTTCTCTATTATTTGACTATCATTTTAAAGTCTGTTATATCACATTATCCTGGTAGAGAACCGCCTAGGACATATAACATTTCATCTGACAAATAAAGTGATCATAACATTTATTTCACTTTCATCTACCATTTAGAAGTGTAAATCTGACATAGATGATACCATAACAACATTATTTTTAAAAAGAATATTGGATGATCAAAACGTCCAACAAAGCAAACCCCAAATTGCCTTAAACTAAATTAACATTAACATTAATTGCCTCAAACTAACTCTGAATGTATCTTAAAGATTTGAATCCATGAACATCCAATAATTCTACTAATCCAATCAGTTCTTCTTGCTGTAGCCCAGTAAATTCACGCATTTCAACCATTAAGTTGACAAAATTGTATCTTCTTTTTCTTTAAATGTATTAATATTGCAGTTTAGGATTAACACTAGTAATCCTGACAGATAGATTCATGTTTTGTTTTGTTTTTTTGTTTTTGATAAATATTATTATTTAATCCATCATGATCCTAAATTATAGTTATATTCACCGACTTGTATTCACTATTGAAAGTGTTGTCTCCAATGATACTAATAATAGTTTTGTACATTTCATATCACACTGAACCTGCCTTTTACAGACAGACAAGCACAAAGTGTGTGAGAAAACTGTGAAAAAAATTGTTTGAACAGGTCCATAGGTGCACCTTGCCACAACCCCCTTTTCCCCTTAATCGAGATGCATTCATTCATATTTCATGTGGAACGCATTTATTGTGATTAGTCATGTAAATAGATTGAGATTTCTTTATTCTTTTCGCGTGTTAATTTACATTTATATTGAATTAGCGTACGGAATAGGGCTCGGAAGAGAGAAAAGAGAGGCTGATTATGTGTGCAGATTATGGGCACATCTCGTGGCTATTGTGTTGTGTAATTAAAGGGGAGAGGAGAAGAAAAGGGACAGATGCTGCTTCTCAAACTACCAAACCGTTTTTCATCTCCGGAAAAGGCCTGCGTCTGCTGCAACACCCTCCTCTACCAACCAACAATCCCCCAAAGAAAAGATGAAAAATAGAATACATTTAGAGGACAAGCCACACGCTTTTACCACATCTCTTGTTGTCTGGCGAACCCTTGTATTTGAGCTTAGAGTAGGGGTTCACTGTGACCTGGATCACAACAGCAGCTGCCTAAGGTGACACTGGGAAATGTCATTGTTTATAGTATATGGATATTATAAAAAACTTTCAGCATAAACAAGTTCATTCGCTTAAGTAATAACACACTCAGAAATATGTTAAATGGATAGTTCACTCAAAAATTAAACTTCTTCCGAGGAATATAAAAGATATTTTGAAGAAAGTTGCTAACAAACCCTTTTGGTGAACATTGTGTTAACTGGGACCTTTCTTTTGTGTTCAGCCGAAATAAGAAAGTAATACAGGTTTGGAGCGAAATGCTGGTGAAAGA
Organism: Hybognathus amarus; assembly: GCA_030378365.1. Classification (NCBI taxonomy): domain Eukaryota; kingdom Metazoa; phylum Chordata; class Actinopteri; order Cypriniformes; family Leuciscidae; genus Hybognathus; species Hybognathus amarus. The sequence goes on along the minus strand of JAQIUQ010000302.1, from coordinate 104,211 downwards.
ACTTTCATAACCATCCCTTTAAGTTTGTTTTTTTTTGTTTTTTTTAAACAAGATGCGCATGAGAGCCCCTTCGAATCGTAATTACTGCTGAGAACATCAGAGACCATTTTTATATTCCAGTGGATGATATCCTTCTACAGCACAAAAGAGGACAGTTTCAGTAGGGAATGGTTGCTAATGATTAAAAATTGTAAATACAGTTTCATCATATACATTTATAGGTTATATGTGTGTAAATTAGTGTCCATTGCACACTGTTTTTACACAAGTTCATGTATTGGACAATATACTCAGGAAATACTTCTAAATACAACTTGGAATATAGGAACAAGCATGTGAGGGCAGCAAAAGACCTTCAAACTTTTGTAGCCTGCAAAACCAATAGAAATCTGCTCATATATCACTTAAAAGAAAACAAATGAATGCTCAGTAGAGGGGGAAAATGGCAAAAGAGAGTGACACATGAAATGAAAGATGAAGGTATAGTGATATAAATGAGAGAATGTGACAGTCAGAAAAGTATAAGAGGCCCAAATGTCAGCACAAACATAATGAGTACATGGTCAAACAGAGAGACAAAAGCAGTCTCAATGTCCACGCAAATGATTGGATGGACGTGTTATTACCCGGGGTCGTCATAAAATTGCAGTTTATTACCAAGGTGCACGTCCATGCAAACAAGTGTATTCACACAAATCAAGGCGCGGTGTCTAAATCCCAGTCAGGGACTGTACATGGAAAATAGCGTCCCGTCACTAGCTCTCAGTGGAGTAAAAACCCTTGGCGGTAAGGTTTCTCATCCTCGTCGAGCTTTGAATAACAAGCAGTGTTTATTCGTCCATGAAAGGCAGCGGGAGAGATCATATCTAGCTTTTTAAATATGGAGGGGAAATAAAAAACAAAATAGAGAGGCTTTCACAAGCCTGTGTATTCAGGAAAGAGGAGTATTTAAGGTGGTGTTTTTATTGTTTGAAAGTGTCCTTGCTTTCAGATCATATTATGGTGGTTATCCCTGTGGTAAGAGAGGAAATGTTCTAAGATTTTAATACCAATTAAGTAAATATATGTTTTCTCTGTTAAAATCCTTTTTTTTACCTTCATTACATGGCTTGTTTCAAAGAAGATATGCTTTGTTGATTGAGCTGCAAATAGCACACCGCCATGCGTTGATAAAGTAATCCATGAAGTCGAAAATAATTTACATTTATTCATTTAGCAGACGCTTTTATCCAAAGCAACTTACAAATGAGAACAATAGAAGCAGTAAAACTAACAGTAGGACAACAACTAATTCGGTTAGTTCTCTTAAATGTCAGTGTTTTTCCTCATTAAAGATTTATACATTAATAAATTGGTAGTATTTAAAGAAAAATATATTTAAAATAAAAGTTTGTGTGTGTGTATACACATGGATGAAGACTCCAGTCATTTGAATAGCGAAAGCTGTAGCCTACTCTTTTACATGGATCAGGTCCCCTTATGGGGGCTGCCATGTTGAGGTCACATGAGCTCAAAACTACTCATATTTTGAGGTGTGTGAGCACAGCTCTTTGGATGAGAGGTATTTTGTATTGTATTGCATACCTGAAATGAACCAATTTAATAATTTATGATCTTTACCACAGAATTAAATCATCACAGTACTGACTTCAGCTGAATAATGACACTGTTTTCTTCTAGAGCTCCTGTACAGCCAAAATGAACTGTTTGCATCATTGAATCATTTTCCTGTTATCACTGTAAAGGTGCTTTGAAACAATCTGTATTGTATAAAGCACTGAATTGACTTGACTCTGCTTTTGAGACGTGAAGAATTTGGGCTTTTCTGTGAATGAGTGAAAGCTGTTTGATCACAACACAGACCACAAGTCCATAGGAATGACACTGAATCCCAATTCACCCCTTGGCCCTACCCCTTGTTTTCAAGTGTAACCCTTGGCCCTTAAAACAGAGTTACAAGGGCCAAGAGGTTGAAATATTCCCCTACGAAATGGAACAACCCTTCATGAACCCGATACGTCATCAGTCGTCGGCCAGCCTGTTCTCATGTAAATGCGTTTCTATAACACGCATGTGTATTGTCGTGTAATATATACGCGAAAATGAGTTTTTACGTGCATATGAGACGCAGTTTTTGTTCGTGCAATTGATACGCAGTTCATTTGCGTATAATACACACGCATCCCACACCACTAATTCTAGCAAGCGTCTAATACACACGCACCCCACACCACACCTAAACTTAACCTAACCAACAAATGCGTATCATATGCATGTAAAAACTCATGTTAGCGTATATATTACATGACAATGCACATGCGTGCTATAAAGACGCATGGTGTGATCGGGATTGTGTCGGCGATGGCTCTGCCGTTACAGGATTTCTCCATGACAACAACTGACAATCAGCGCAGCTGTTCTTAACTTTGAATAAACATGATGATAACATCCCTTCCTCGAAATGTATGTCTTTTCTGATCGGAAAGGTCATTTATTATACCATTTCTTAATTTAAACTGATGCTAGTGTTATTATAAGGGTAAATAAAGTGTGTGGTGGAATCATCTGGCGCTAAATTTAAATGTTTAACTGTTAGCTGAAGCCATCTCGCCGGTGATTTGCGACTGCATTTTGTGAACTTTCTCAGTAGCCCTCCGTTTCAAGTGTGAAACTGAAATATTCAGTTTCGAGGGCTATGTAGCCCTAGTCCCTTCACCCTACCCCTCGATCTCAACAAGAATCAGGACACCTTACCCTAAACGTGAACGCGGCAAAACGGGCAAAGGGTGAATTGGGATTGAGCCTTAATGTCTGCCACCCTGTCTCAAGAATGTGCAGCAAACATTGTATATTCCACACAGGTGTGTCTTTGCAGTACGGGATGGTCCTTCAGCTAATCGGCATGCTTCCCTCACAGGGTAAGGGGCAACATGGACTCAAAGTGGTTTTTGCAGTTGCTGGACACTCGATTTCAGACCACAGAACATATAAATCTTCTGGAACTATATGCAGTGTTCATGGCTCTAAGGTATTTCTTGCCAGACACCAGTGTTCCATTTGAACCACCAGGGTGGCATGAAATCCCGCTCATCTTTCCAGCTTATTTATGAGATCCTGACTTTACTGGAGGCACCTCATATTTTGAGAACATGCAACAAAACAGCGCATGCTCTCTCCAGGGATTGATTTCATCCAGGAGAATGAAGGCTTCATTCTCATTGCAAGCACAGGGTGTTACTCGTGGCATCAGAATGGCCACCCAGACCATGGTTTGATTTGTGACTTCTGACAGATAATTGTAGGAAGCTTTCCCCAAGGAAGGTCCTCCTCTCCCAGTCCGGAGGGCAGAAATTTGTGACCCATGCAACTCGTCTACAGCTTTGGGTCTGGTCACTGACCATTCACTGAGAGCACTCAGATCCTGCAAATATGACCTGGATGTCCTTGAAAACTTTTTTTTCTTTTTTTTTAGGCAGTTGCTTTTACAAATCAAATCAGTGAGTGCACACAATATTGGTTGGCGAGTTGTGCTTGTGTTGGTTGTTAGTATGGCTTCGGGATGGTCCTCAGTTAAACCAGCACGTTGATCTGGCCTCTTTTCAGACATCTTCAGGGTCTGATTCAAATGATTCAACTTCATTCTGCTTGTTCCGTTCATGCCCAGAGGTGTTTTGTGGAGACTAATGCTTAATTCAGACAGTCAGACCAGTTATTTGTTTGCTATGGTGGTGTGAAGAAAGTTGCTTCTGTGATGAATCAGATGATGTCTCAACTGGATACTGGCGATGATTACACCGGCTTAAAAAGCAGCAGGGAAACCATTGCCCTGGGGTCTAACTTGTCATTCCACTGAGAGCATCACTTCTTCATGGGCTGCCTTTAGAAGAGTCTCATTGATGGACATCTACACTGTCACTATTTGTGCTTCTCTGAACATTTTACCAGGACTCATCATGCTGCGAGTCAGGAGCGGTCTTAATGTTTTTTTATCAGATGGGTAGCACCCCTTATATGACTGTGTTGGTATTTATCATCCATGGGTCAATAGGAATGAAACAAAATGCTATTACGTTTGTCTTCAATGAATGAAATATTCTGCTGGCTTATGCATCCATATTAGTGCAACAAAAGCAAGAAATTACACCTTTTAAGTGATATGAAAACCTAAAGAAAAATAAATGGCAGTCACTGAGAAATCAGACTTGGATTCTCTGCGTAAAGCTCAGCACTCTTCCATCCATTCTGCAATACCAAAGAAACATTCACACAGCCAGGAAAGCAACTACCACCATCTTTAAATGAGACCACAGTCAACAACCACTTCCCACTGTTCTGACATTCTGATAGCATCACAGCAGGCACTAACAGAAACCCAGAGCTAAACTTATGTTTTTCCTTCTGCCACTCTTATCTTTACCATCTTTAATAAACATTGGGAGGACAGCAGTAAAACACTGAGGGAAAACATTCTTCATCAGCCTTTGGATGCTTTTAGCTTCGGTTTCACAGCTCTGGAATCTTTTTGATCAAATTTGGATAATGCATCAAAGAAATAGGCAAGGAAAAATGAAAGAAGGAAATGAACATCTATTTTTGTCTACATTGATTTGTCTCTCTATAGCAGTATATTTGTGGCCTGCTTTCATTTGAACTACAGTATGGCAAGAATTTTTGGTTTATACAAACACACAAACATACACACACAAACATACATAGGCCTACACCTAATATACATATACATACTGCCAGGCACACACTATATGGAAAAAAGGTATTGCACCTGGCCATTACACCAACAGGGATTGTAATGACATAGCACTCTAAATACATTAATATGGAATTGGCAGCTATAACAACAACCACGGAAGTATGGGGCCAGGTCCAACCCCTGAAAAACAGCCCCAGACTGATTATCCCTCCACCAAACTTTACAGTTGGTAGCAATGCAGACAGTAACATTATCCTGCCATCGGCAAAACACAGACTAAGCCATCAGGCTGCCAAACAGAAACACGTGATTTGTCACGCAACAAAAGAGTCCAGTGCTTTACATCACTCCATCTGACACTTAGCATTGTGACTTAACGTGGACTTCCACTTCATGGCTGAGTTACTGCTGTTCCTAAACACTTTTACTTTCCAATTATACACCAAACAGTTGACGGTGGAATATCTAACAGGGATGAAATTTCACAAACTGACTTATTGCAAAGGTGGCGTCCTATCCCATGCTTGAATTCACTGAGCTCTTCAGAACATCCCATTTTTTCCACAAATGTTTGTAAATGCAGACTCCATGGCTAGGTGCTTGATTTTATACACCTTTGGTAACGGGTCTGATTGGAACATCTATATACTGTATAAAATGTGTGTGTTTCATATGATGGGTATTACTTGCATGTAGTCAGTTACAGATTGCATGATGAAAATTTGATAATTTTTTACCTAACTTGCTTATCTTATCGATATAAAAATACAAAGCTAAACAAATGTTATTACTTTTTCCACAAAGGACATTAAACATTATAATAAGTTAGGGTTTGCAGACTATAGTTTGTAAAAATAAGTAAGTAAATAAATAAATAAAAACTGCAAGAAGGGTAGTGAGCTCATGAAAAGGTAATAATTCATAAAATCATAAAAATGTTATAGTAAATAATAATTTAAAAAATCAACATAACAAATGGTCATGTGACCATTAATCATAAACCATTAATATCCAAATGTGTTGGATATTAATGATGATGATTTTTTGTGTTGTTAAATTATGTAATTAATTGTTTAAAGTATTAGGTCAAATAGGTTTAGCTGACAAAAATAAATGTTTGGGAAGACCTTCATTACATGAAAATACTTTTTTTTATAAAGAGAAATGTAAAAAAGGCATGTGCGTAATGGTTTTTAGTGTGAGTGTGAATTTTGTGTTTCTGCACCTGCCGTTCCCACATAAGGTCACAACATTGATGCAAAATTCAAGCACGGCCACCGTCTGCTCTCATATTCCTGCACATTTTACCCTCTGCCATTAATTCTTAAATGTGATCTAACAAAGGTAAAGAGAAAATATTGGTAACGCTTTAGATTACAGCCCAGAAAGTACTGTGTAATTAAGAGGAATTTACAGTGTAACATTCTGTAATTATAGTGTACCTATAAAGTACTTACATGTAAGTATAAGGGAACAATATGTACAATTTGGGGAATAAAGGGGTAACAACCAGGAGAATTAAAAAAAAAAAAAATACATATATATACATACACACACACACACACACACACACATATATATATATATATATATATATATATACTCTAAGTGTTATAAAACTAAGGGGTACTTATGGTACTTATAATTCTACTACTGAAATACAACAATCTTACATTTGGGAGCAGTTTAGCGAGAACATACACTATTTTGTATCAATAAGAAGCAATTTTGTATCAATAAGAACGGGTGTAGAGTTGTGTAGATATAAGATTGTGTATGCATTTTTATTGTACTTACCCAGTAACTACATGGAACGAGAGGGTAACAAACACCACTTTAAACAGCCACACTTATGTCACACTTAACCTGTAACTACAAGGAACAAGAGGGTAACAAGCACCACTACATGAAACAAGAGTATCTTTGCCCAATATTTAAGCAAAAGTTGCAATAGTTTTAGTTTTCAGTGCATTTTTGTTAAAAAGATTACTTTACAAATGCATAGATATGTACCCTGTAATTTTTAAAAATCCTATACAGGATGTACTGGTTCACCATTATTTCAAAAATGAATGTTCTTGCTAAATTGCTCCCAAATGTAAGATTGTTATATCATAATAGTAGGATAAGCACCCTTTAGTTCTTTAATACTTACAGCATGAATAATTGTTTAATTCTCCTGGTTGTTACCCCTTTATTGCCCAAACCTAAAATATTGTTCCCTTATACTTATATTGTAAGTCCGTTATAGGTATACTATAATTACCAAAGGTTACTGCTGTAAAATCGCTTTAATTACGCAGTACTTTCCGGGCTGTAATATAGGCTACTGTTTATATTGCTTGTAATTGGGATGAGAGAAACATCTGTTGAGTATTTTAACATAAAATTGTTTGTTTGTGTTAATTAAAAAAACCCAAATGCAGCGGGTCCACCAGACCCACGAACACTGGCTGAGTAACAAAAATATGAACACCACACAAGGGTTAAATTCATCTTTCTGACCCTGTTATATTACAAACAGACTTTCTGAACATCAAAATACGTTACTGATATCACTGAAGAAATGGCGCCCTCTAGTGCTCTCACTACTGATTAGACAAGGGCTGGGTAACTCTGGCCCACATTCCTTCAATTTAGCTCATCATGATTCAACTCCAGGGCTCTCAAGCGTCACGCATTCGAGCGTGACAGTCACTCATTTTGGTCTTTTGTCACGCACTCTCGCCACACATTGTATTTCTCACGCAGAAAACTATTTATCATATATTCAATATGCCGCAGCGCCCAAATTGTCTCTAGCCGCTTCACTCTCATAGTGGAACGCAAGCGCGCGCGTCTCCCTGCTCTCGCAGCCTGTCGCTTTATCAGCCAATCAAAAAAAGGAAAGGGCTACACAATTTTAGCCAATCAGAAAATAGCACTACTGTATCTGGGTAAGATTTAACGCAACAACCAATAAAAAAGCATTTCAAGGAATTGTTCACGTGATTCTGCAACAACATCTCTTCCAAAAGTTTCGTTCACCCGCAGAGGAAACGACTGGAGCTCCGAATATCACTGAGCAGAGTAAGTCATGAGATCTCCTGTTTTAATGTTACAACAAATTTACAAATTGTTTGACACAAACAAAGACAACTTGACTGCTGTTAGAGAATCATATTTTATAATTATCCTGGCCATGGATGCATTATTCATTGCATATATGTCTTTCAAAGATGTCAGGTAAAAAGCAAACGAGCATCCTCTCATTCGCCCTGAGAGGAAAGCCCCCTAAAAAGGCTAGGTTAAAGGATGCTGGCCCAGAGAAGGTGGCCAAAAGGGTAGGCCCATTAGAGGAGGAGACGGTGCCATGTGTCATACATTTTCTGCAAGTCTCAGCAATTAATAACAACACAAAAACAATATTAATATTATTAATGAAACACCCACATTCCAACCACCCCCCCCCTCAACAACCAACAACACCCCCCCCCCCCCATTGGGGCGGGGAATGTCACTCTTGCCTGTCTTCAAAACTTGAGAGCCCTGCAACTCACATGCCTGTAATTTTATAGTGATCCTTAATATCTTGAACAGCTTGTACAGTAGTGTTTGATTGTGGTTTCAGTTCAACTCTGCATGAAAAGTTCTTGAAAGTGTTGACTTTTTAGGGTGCTTCTCCATTCTACTGATGCTTCCTCGTTTCCTCGCTCCTCCGTCCTCCTTCCCGAAACCAATCGAATTCAGACATCTCGAGTCACCGCGAGGAGGAGAAGAAGCGAGTTTGCTTCCTGGGGGGTCACGAGCGAGGATAGACGCAGGTGGTGTTAAGGTTAAAGATCGTCGAGGAAAGGAAACGAGGATGCACACTTAAGAAACGAGAAGCACCTCTGGAGGTTTAGACACCACATTTGCCTTCAGCTGACGATATGTGGTGAAAATTACACCATCACAAAAAAGGGCATTCATAATTAGAAAATCCAATTTATTTTGCTTACTTTTACTAAAGGACAAGGCAAGATTGAGGAATGGAAAGGGATGTTATTGTAACATGGAGATAACAGGGGGCGCCAGTGGATCACAAACTAACTACTCAGCACAGCTTCATCCACGCTTTCAGCTTAGTCGAAAACTCCTTTCTGTCGGGCAGTGCTCTTACTGAAATCCGTTCAAAAGTTTGGGGTCAGTAAGATTTTAAAGAAATTACTATTTTTATTTAGTAAGTATGGTGTTAATGCTGTTCTTTTGAACTTCAAAAACAATAAAAATATTTTTCTGAACTAAAGGATCACGTTGCTGTAAAGATTGGAGTAATGACTCCTGGTCAGCTACCATCACAGGAATAAATTACATTTTAAAACATACAAAACTGTTATTGTAATAATTGTTTGCACTTTGCAACAGTACTGTTTTTACTATAGGCCTACTTTAGATCAAATAAATGCTGCCATGTTTTCAAAGAAACTTTACAATAAGGTTCAATTTGTTAATAACATTAACATCAATGAAAAGAACTAAGCGTTTATGTTAAATGCTGATTGTTAATCATTAAATTAAATCAAAAGTTGCATCAGTTGATGTTAGCTCAGGTCCATTAAACAAAGAATGAACAGCTGTATTTTTATTAACTAACCTTATCAAAGATTATATTGTACCACTGTTCTTCTCATTGTTAATGACAGAAACATTAACATTAAAAATAAGGGAAGGGGACCTTATTGAGTGTCGCCAAAAAAATCTTGACCTGTAAACTTTTAAATGGTTAAAGATATACATAAATATATTTTGTTCATTTTAATTTGTTTTTTAGTTTAATTCTACAGAGAAACATTACATCAATATACAAAGGAGAGGAAGATATCATTTGCATTAATTAATATCTGGTCATGTTAACACAACAAGTTCTTTCCAACTTATCTTAATAAGTATAAATCACTACACACACACTGTGTTTTATGGGGATATACCATAGACAATATTTACACTGAAATGTACAGTTTGAAATGGTATTTTTTGTCCCTATACACATATATATATATATATATATATATATATATATATATATATATATATATATATATATATATATATATATATATAAAACATTTAATAAGTCAGAAGAATCTTTTTTTTTTTTACTTTTAACTTAAAATAATGAAGATATAGAAGAAGAATCTATAACTCCAGATCTTCAAGAAATTGTTCCTTTAAGTGTAGTTATGGACAGAGTAAATCAATTATATTTCTGATTCTCATGGTTGAGTGATTGTCCACTATGTGTATGAGCTACTCATAAAAGTGAGCCTAGTTCTAAAGACAATCTTTACATCTAGGAAAGAGTTCTGTTTTATCGCGATAGCTAGCTTCTTCAATCACAATTTTGAGGGTTGAGGTTATTTACATCAATATAAAAGGGACAAGTTTTGGATTAACATCTTGTGTTTTGAGCTTTTCGTGACTGTTAAAGTGTGCAGAAGCAATTAAAGCGCTAGTTGACCCAAAAATTTAAATTATGTCATTAATGACTCACCCTCATGTCGCTCCAAGCCCTAAAGACTCTCGTCTCATCTTCGGAACACAGTTCTCAAGATATTTAGTCCTAAAGCTTTCGGTCCCTCTATTGAAAATGTACGTATACTGCTCTTGTCTATAGTTTTTGTTATTTTTGGACCAAACTAGTATTTCCGATGCTGCAAAACATTCTAACTAACCCACTGATGTCACATGGACAACTTTGATGTCTTTAATTTCCTTCCCTGGACAAGGACAGTATACATACATATATTTTCAAAGGAGGGACAGAAAGCTCTCGGACTAAATCTAAAATATCGTAAACTGTGTTCCGAAGATGAACTGAGGTCTTACTGGCTTGGAATGACAGGAGGGCGAGTCATTGACATTATTTTCGGGTAAACTAACCCTTTAATAGTTACATATAATTGTAGTTAATCAAAGATCAAATCTTGTATTTGTGTGCATTAATTTGAAACCAAACCTGTGAAGTACAGTATGTGCACATGCATGTGTGGATATTTTGTAGGCTATAGCAATTAAGTGAAGGGCAATGTTTTACTCTTTTTAATTTTGTGAGTGCTGGGATGAGACATGCATACGCCAAGCTAAAGGACACACACCTACAAACAAATTAGAGATGAGTCTGTGATTCTCTGAAGCCACAGCAAAGAGAACTGTGAGTGCAACATTCCAAACGTGTGAAAGTGAGATTTATTGAACCTGAAACTTTGTCCATCTTTGCTTTTTTCTAACAAAGAACAACATTTCCAGCATATACAGTATATGTATGTAAATATGTAATATATATATATTATGTCACACAATATTCTTTTTAATGGAAAGGTCTCAGGTTATGCAACAGTTAATTGTGAAGCAAAATTAGAAAAGTAATTTGTCAACAGCCTAATATTATCAACAAATGGTAGCTATATAAAATTGGTTAGATCATATTAAATATTTTAGAGTGGAAAGGTTAAGACTTTATTGGAACAGTTGAATGGCTCAACAGCAGAAAGCAACCTGTTACGGCTCCAGTTTCAATCAGGCAATAAGCCCTTATGGATGAAAGAACAGCCATCAGCTGACAGAAAGGAATGAATTGCGCTCGTTAAACTGAGGTCTCCAGGTTTTGTGAGGAATAAATGGTCCCCAAGAAGAAGAAAAAAAAGAATGCTAAGTTGGAATGAGTGTTTAACCCTGTTTGTCTGCAATTCACTGCAAGGAGGGTAACAGCATCACATTGCTTGGATGTGTTATATGTGACCTACTCTTGGTTTGCTGACTAGTGGAGAGCAGAGTCATTAGCCATCACCCTGGTCGTGAGGGTTGCTTATCTTTAGGAATGTTTGGGTTTAAACTTTTTGAATGTTCATCTGCAGAGTTCAGAGATCACTTGCTGTCCCGTCGTAGAAGCTACTCCTTACCATTGACTGTGAGAGATTTGAGCTGACCGTCCTCCTCTACCTCCACTCTCTCTCTGACCGTCCTCAACAATGCTGTAATGACATGAAAGTTAGCTGTACAGTGAGATTACATTACCACTAAATATGGTAATTAAAATCTCACGGTTAAAGGCTTAGTCAAATAAGCAAAAATTTATGAACAGTTTGCATAGATATGTGGTGACTGAGATAACGCTTATGCAAAAGTGTACTGTGAAACATGCTTGAAGTTATGAGTCACTATAAGATGCCATTACAGAATGTTCTTTGGTACCGTCTTGGTGGTGATCCTCCTCCCATTGACGAATTTGGTGGATGTTGAGACAGAGCGGAAGTTTCCCATTCCACCTCCACCACCAAATGAAGAGGAGGAAAATGAGGTGAAACCACCCCCACCCCCACACATTGGGCCGAACGGGTGAATCCTACAGAAAAGATGATGATGATGTTCAAATACACAAAAACTATGGCAATCTTACCCAGAAGTACTTTTGAATTTTCACTGTCTACACACAGATTAACATACCAGTGTTAAACCCAGAAAAGGCAGGACCAAATGGAGAAAACCCAGGAAAGAATGAACCTGTCGTCCTGCTCCTACTCACACCCCTATGACGCCGCCCACCACCAAAGAAATCTTCAAAGGGATCATCAGCTAAAAAAAAAAAAGTCATGACTGTAAAATGTAAGATACATTTATATTTATACATGTAAGCATATAGTGGTTCTAGATGAACAATTAATCGAGAACTACTGAATAACAGATTCACATGCTTGATAGATATCACAAAGACCACTGAAAACATTCACCAACAGCACATTATTGTTTTACAAAACCTCTTTACAGCATCTAAATATGAACCCAGTGTGGAAAATCACTTTTCTGAATTCTGCCATTCAAAAACAGGACCAAAAAAAAACAAAGTAGGAAAATGAATTTCTGATTATTTATTGATGAGCAGAATAGCTAGAGACGAGGCTGACAGGTGGCCTCAGCAAACTTCCAAGGCCACAGCGGGACTTATAATTATTTAATTATTTGGTCCCACTTTATATTAAGTGGTTTTAAGTACTATGTACTTACATATAAGTTACTGCTTTGATACAATGGATGTATTGTGTACATACATGTTTTTATATTGAACTTATATTTTGAAAATACCTGCATGTAATTACAACTGTAATTAATTTATGTAATTACATTTGTAATTACACAGTTGACCCTTCCCTCATACCTTAACCTACCCTTAAACCTACCCATACCACCACACCTGACCCTAACCTTACCCATATCACACCTCAATAGCAGCAAAAGTGTTTTACAATACAACCTGAACACAATAAGTACATTGTACTTATTTTCCAATGTAAGTACATAGTACTTAAAGCCAATTAATATAAAGTGGGACCAATTATTTAAATAATAATAATAAATCATCATCAAGATGTAAATTTATGACATATTTATCCCCCTCCCCACTCAATAAATACTGAAGAATATTGACTCTGGAATCACAAAAAGCTTCATGGTTAAATTATTTAATATTTTAATACTCCCAGTTTATATGAATAAAATAGTTTGAAATCAAGCAGCTGCCACAGTTACAACAGAAATATATTGGCCACTATGGGGGGCCTTCGAATACTGTGCTGGACAATTTCTTTAAAGTCAAAAAGGTTAAGAACCACTGGTTTGACTAAAAAATAGGTCACCAGTTTGATATATATCTGCTTGTTTCCTAGTCACAAAATACCAAGAGTGGCCTTTTGTCACTTAGAGGGAGGAAACTGCATTTAAGGGAAAACAGTATCTCATGTCATGGATTGCTTTAACAAACATTTTTCTCATAACAGTTGTCTTCATAACCGTGGCACGACAACAATGAGCATCATGACTTGTCAAGAGATAAGCCACTTGAAAGAGCTCATAAATGTACAGTGTGTTATACATTTAAAATTAGTCAATTTGTGAATTTATGGTAACTGTTAAACTGTGTAAACGTTAGAGAAAATGATTCTATCCCAGGTGACTGATAACAGGGAGAATCTCCCTGAAGCATCCTGCAGTTATCCGCTTAAATACTGAAGTGCTAAGTACATTGCTCAAGGGCACATCAAGTGAGGTCTCACTACCCTTTCAATGCAGAGCTTGAAACCACACATTTTCGGTTTCCAGCTTTGAATAAATTGCACATTTAATTTTTTCTGACCTGTTGATCGGAGTTTGTTGGTGTCTTACAAGGGTCTATTTGTATTCTTTCTCATAATGTTGGGACCACTGTTGCAATGTAGAGATACAGTATGCCAGCTGAAACATGCCCAAATCAATGTTTCTTCATTTCAGGCACTCAGCGCCTTCATATGGTAACTTTACCCAGCTCCTTCAAGCAGTTTGATTTGGCAGGCAGAACCATGCCTATATCTCTCCAAACACATGCACAGCACACACAGTTATTCTAACCCACCCCCAACTTTGTCATGGCTACATAAACACAAGTAAACACCATTGACCTTCTATCATCAAGGATGGTGTTCCTGAAACAATCGCATATATACTCGCATCTATTTGACTGCTGTATAGAAATAGTTTGTCCTAAAATAGTTTGATGTTTTACTCACAGATGAACACACATTATTGTTGTTTGAACATAACTGTTTCCACTTCTCTAACGGCCTAGAGCTATAAGCATTCCCTTGCTCTTGCTGCTCTTTATATTCAGAAGCTATTTCTGAGAACATTCCTAGTGGATGATGCACGGTCTCTCTGTCCCACTGGTCTGAGCACCCTCTGCCATATTTCAGTGTGCCTGTATGTTTTACACATATGCCGTTAAGCAGGGCTCGACATTAAACGCTTGTCCGGGACAACTGGATTTTTTGAAGGGAAGAATTTAGAATGAAAATTTTACTTGGCCGGCTGAACAAGTAGCCTGATTAGAATGTTTATAAGAAAATAGGAAACTAGAAAATCACTAAAACAAGAGAATTTATTGTAACATAAATTATGATCGATAGTGCATTATAAAAATGTATTAGGCCCACTGACAGAAAAAGGTGGCATACTCCACTTTTTTTGGAATTTTTTTTTGGATTTTACAAATTCCCCCATAGTTAAAACAGTTGAATTTTTACCGCTTTTCAATGGGCATTCAGCTGACTTTTTGATATTTCTAAGAGTATCAGAAACCAGACAATTTCTGAGTCCATTGACTTCCATAGATATTTTTTTCCCTACTATGGAAGTCAATGAGACCAGAACTATCTGGTTACTGATATTCTTCTAAATGTCAGAAAATCAGCTGAATGGATTTGAAAATGGTGAAACCCACTGGGGAAGTGGTAAAATGAGCCTATTTCCAAAAAAAGTGGAGTATCCCTTTAAAATCAGTGTGTATTGGATTATGAGCATGCACACTGAAAAACTTGCATGACTTGTAAATGTAACTAACTGTCCTTATAATGCAGTATTTGTCTTAATGAGTCTAAATTTACAGATGAAGCATAAAATTAACGAGGTGGGGAGGGGGCTTTAAAGGTGCAGTATATTACAATATGCAGATATATCAAAGCTGATTGAACATCTCGATGAGAATATTGCTTTAGAATAAATTACATTTACAACACAAAAAATTTTGGACAAGCATCGAAAAGGCCTAATGTCGAGCCCTGCGTTGAGCCTTTTGTTCCCAGCAGTAGAGTTCGCGGCATGGGGAGTAGCACTTCAAGTATTTAATGGATAACTGAACTTGAAGTGTATTATCTATGATCAGCCCAGAAGACTATTTTTTACTAGCTCATCGATACTATGCTATATCAGCATTTGTGCTTTTTAAGAAGTTATTCAACAACATATCAAATCATAGTGACTAAGGACTCTTAAGCTCTAAAAAGATATTATGTATGCCATTATTCTTGGATAATCCTCAGAAGACTTTGAATGTAACACACAATTCATGCTTTTATGGTGCTTTTATGTCCTTTTCTAAGCTTGACAGTCTGTGATTAACTGTTGTATAGTACAACAAAAGAAGAATCAAAAAGTGAGATAAAATTGTTCCCATAATACACCCATGTTAAGAGCAAATTTGTGTGAATAAATTTAGTGAGCAATATAATTATGGTAGATTAACAGAAAGCAAATCGACTAATGAACCAAAGCCCTGATAAATTCATGCAAAATCTAATTACCTAATTATAACTCAAACCACGTTATTACTTTCAGAGACACTGTGAGATTAAATGACCTTCATTTCCTCTCTTTGGGAATTTTGTTCTCATTTCATAGACAATAACCTCTTTATTCTGGAAATATGCAGGTTAAATGTGTTTTTGCCATTGAAAACCGAATGAGAGAAAGAAAGTGTTACCAGTAATTTATGAGGTTCATGCTTATAAAGAAGTATAAATGGGGCTATAATTCATTATAATTATTGCTATTCTATATATATTTGTATAAAAACTCACACTGCATTATAAGAACAGTTAGCCTATAGTTATTTATATTGTTTTTAATAATTATCTTGTAAGTCATGTATTTGCTTTTTCAATGCGCATGCTCATAATCCATTAAACACTGATTCAGAAGTATTAATTAGCCAGTGATATGGTTCCATGAATGGTAATATTGATTAGTTAAAAATCTATATCTCCTCAGCCATATGAATTGTATTGCGTATAGCAGTATGAAATTATAAAAATTACATTTAGCTTATCGGTTACTAACTGTATTATTACAGCTATTAATAACAATATATTCGCTTTCTGATATAAATAAGTCCTGAATCACTAAAAGTAATTATAACTATAATATAATAACATTAGCAATGCAGGTTGCATCTTTATAAATACATTCATGGCACTATACAACTGGCTAATTATTAATACTAAATCAGTATATATTGAATTATAAGCATGCACATTGAAAAATTGTGACTTGTAAATGTAACGAACTGTTCGTATTATTAAGTTTTAATGAGTCTAAATATGTTTATATAATAGAAAAATACTAAATTATATATAAATAAAATAAAATATAAAATGGGGCTATAATTCATTCTAAGCACTGGACTTCACAGAAATTGTTAATAAATTATTTTATGAACTCTTTTTCTATTCCACCTTTATTTTTCGATTTATCAAATCAATATAAATGATTAAGCATGCACATACCAAAAAAATCTGCAAATGGATTCTTTGCCTCCAAAGAATTCACTGAAGACATCCTCTGGATTATGGAATGTGAATCCGCCCATGAAATCCTCGTCATAATGGCCACCTTTCCAAACAAAGAAATAATTACAGGAAAACCACATTTCCAAACACAGGTCAAAATGTGAACAGACAACATCTAAAATAAGAAATAACCTCACTTACCTCCTCTATTAGACAGGCCTTCTTTACCATATCTATCATACTGTCTCCTTTTGTTATCTGTATGAAAGAAAAATGCTACTTTTAGTTTCACACAAAACAGACACTGATTAATAGGGTTCATAATAATTACACACTCCTTCCACCACACCTTTACAACATCAGAGCCAGTAAAGGAAGCCGTTTTGTGCCAAACCTATGGTTTATAACAGAATGCAAATTGAATGTTACAACAAGCAATAATCTAATGCTTAGGCAAACATGTATATCTTAATGGACAACAAATGCAATCTCCTCTACAAGAAACTTGAGTCCATAATGCAACATTATGCAGCCTTCACACACCCATTGACAACACACAAACCACTCAGAAAGGCACATTGTTGCCATTTGCAAGCTATGACTGAAACCTATTTTAGGTGATTTTAAATACTCGTGTGACAAATCCATAACCATGCATTGACTTATAATATTCAATAAACGGGTCAGAAGCAGATGTGCAAGGACAACCACTCAAGGAAAGGACAAATGAAACTGGCCATTTTCAAACAGTTCAGAAATGTTGGCTTGTACAGTCAAGATTTGATCCAGGACACTTAGACTTTCCGGTTTTGCGCAAACTCCTTCCTATTCTGAGGACGTGTGCCATATAACATGTTTAAAACATTCATGAATCAAACATTTCAACTACTGACTGCATTTAGAAATTCTGGATTTAGCTCTTTAAGCCGTTTTCATCAGCATAAAGTGGCTGTCTAATGGGCATTCATTCCACAACAATTCATGTCTCAAGTCATCTATTTATGTTAGTAAATTAAAACATTCATTCTCAAAAATGAACAGGGCATCATATAAAAAATGGAAACACTTTACTTTACAGTGTCCTTGTTATATGTAACATGTGGTTACTAGTAATAACAATCAGTTATGCATAATTACATGCAAACCAAACCTAAGCCCAACCCTAGAGTAAGTACATGTAGTTAATTATTATTACTCAGTACTCAAATGAGTTAGAAGAATTACACAAACATGGACACCTTAAAAGAAAGTGTAGCCAATATAAATAGCCAGTACCATCTGACAGGACTTCATATGCTTCGGAGATCTCTTTAAACTTGATCTCTGCCTCTTCTTTTATTTCTGGGTTTTTGTCTGGATGCCACTTTAGGGCTTTTTTTCTGTACCTGTAAACACACACACACACTCATTAAAACAAGTCTTGTTAAGAGTGAACAACCACAATACAACAGACAGTGCTTTATTCTTAGTATATCCAAAATTACAACAACACTGCTGTACAACAAAGATGAGGGTCATTAAATAAAACCTATAACATATCCAGTTTTAGGTACATTGCCAATTTAAAAAAAAAAAGTTGGAGTTAAATATTTTTGGATGCTGCTAATTAATTTATCATTATTATGCATGTAACTTTTATGAACTATGAATGGACTCATTTAAATGCACTAGTGAAGACAAGAATTAAAAGTCTTGGGGTGTAAAAGAAAGTGACGAGACTAAGATATGTTTCACAAAAATTCTTGATGGTTATTTAAAACCAGACTTTAACTAACAATGAATAATTGATGCCACAGAATGATCACTTTTACACACACATGTGGTCTTAAATGACACACATTTGTTATATGTTTAAAATAACGGTTAAGACATTTTATTTATACATAAGTTCAAGGAAACAAATTGTTCTTTGTATACTGCACTGTTCTCAATGATGATGCTGGCCCATCACTGCATTACATGCGTGTCACGCACCAGTTAACCACTTTCAATACAGGTCATGCTGCACAATACAACTTCAGTAGGTGTGAGAAACAGGTCAGCATCTCTGCACACTGAACCTGAGTCAGCCATACACACTCTGACCAGCAGGACACAGCAGGGTCAATGGCCTAAACCAAACACTCCATACACCAGGGGATTTGTCCTTTGCACATCTTTTAACAGTGTTTGCCCTCTGTTTTTCTGGTGCTTTGAATTTGCTGATGGTTATGAGGGGAATTTCTATAGTGACTTACATATTCAGGATTAAATGGATGCCATTTGTGTGTCCATTTTTTTTATTTTAAAGTACTTTACTGGCATGACTGTTTAGTATACATACAATACAGCCAAAGCATTATGCACAAAACAAGTAATGAGAAGAGTAAGAAATATATCGATAACAAATAATAATAATAGTCATTATCATTATTATCATATCCATATTTTAATTAATATATTTGTATAAACACATTTATCAAATTAAAGCTGTCTTCCTTGGTAATAACATCAGTTTCTGAAGAACTATAAAACTGGCATGAGGTTAGAGAGTTTGTCAAAGTATTCCTCTTTATATAAACCACAGTGTTGGTTTCAACCTCACCAGTGTCACCAGATCACAGCACAAACTTGTTCTTCTTTTGGCAGTCATGTCTGTGTATGCCTTTTCTATTGACAAACTGTATCAGTGTTATTATAACAAAGTGCTGATTTTTATTTACATAGAAGCAATGGATTAAGACAAACACACATTAATAAATGCAATCAGCGAAGAGGTCTCACATGGATGGTATCAACTAACTCCCCTGCTGTTACAGTCACTATTATCATTACTGCACTGACGTGTACAAAAATAGATGGCCATGATAGGACACAGTAGTACTTAATGCTTTCTTTATATCATCCTGGGATGCATTTTTCGTCACACCCAGGATCTCGTAATAATCCCCCATGGCTCAGGCTCAGGCGTTTTTTTCTTTTCACTCCACTGGATGACAAATTTTCAGCAGTGGCCCTGGAAAGAGAAAGAAAAAATCTAGTTGAAGACATCCAACAAACAGAGGGTGTGTTTGGTAGCTATGTGGGTGTGTGGCTACTGCTGAGGGACAACCTCAAACAAATCAGCATGTCATGTGAAAGCATGGTTCAACATTACACCTCTTACATAAAAAGCATTTATAAGGAAACGACTGATTCATGACTATTTGTTATGCCCTCTTGGCTCCTGTGTAACATTTCAGATTCCTTTGGGAAATCCTATTATAGTCTAATCTACATGGCCATACTCCAGCTTGGTTTAACCATAATAAGATATGAACATAGTAAATATATTATATAAATAAATCATTTTCATAAAGCAGTTTACAGATATATCTTACAGCATTTACTGTATATAATATATAACTCTGAGGCATTTTTAAACTCCCTTTAAGTCCTCTCAAATCTAAACTTCTAATGAAGAACAAAATGCTCTAACCGCTTTCAAACAAACAGGGGCCTAATACCCAGTTCCAATATCTTTCCAGCTGGATCTCATTGGTTATTCAGCATCTGCAGTGTCCTTTCAGAACAGGCCCAAGAGGTGAATCATGGCACAGCACTGGCTTTCCTCCGCACCTGTCTGAAAGTAAAGGCTGGAATACACTACACAAGCTTTCAACAACTTAACCAATTTCAAAACCCTGGGCATCATACACTTGCTGACTTTGGTATATGATGGCCAGTTTTTCGGACCATTTATAAAAGAAACGAGGATCACGCACTACAGACAGTAAAGTCGTTCCAAGCACAGACTCGCACAGAAAGATGTACACATTTTAAAAAACACAGATTGCGTTGAAGTCACTGTTATTTGGTGCTGAAGAAATGTAAAAGCTGGGTAACCCGTGAAATATACTGAGCCTAAACAATAATCTGCAAATGTAACCTTCCATATGACGGTTGATGTTGTTGAGTTATTTTTATTAATTATAAAAGCAAAGTACGAAAAAACAACAATATATGGTTTGTATAGATGCACAGATTAATAGGCAGCCTAGACAATAAAAACAACAATATATGGTTTGTATAATACAGATTATAAGCATACACACACATCCATCTTCCATACAGCTTATACTATGGGTTCGCAGATGATATCAGAGTACAGAGGTTATGGGAATGTTCTGGGAAAGTTTTACAAACCACAAACTAATGTTCTATTTCCGTCAAGAAAACCTTCCTGGCCAATCAAAAATAAAGCTTTAAAAATAAGGAACATTCTGGGAATCAAAAGTTAGCTGGGCAGTAACATCATGGGCAGAAGAGAAGTAGGCCTACGCCAGGACATCTAGTATATAAAAACGTTCTTTAACGAGACAGGTTAGCGTGTATGGGATGCCATGCACTGATTATTATTTTATATTATTTGCAGGAAAAGGACACCCAATATTAATAATAATAATAATAAGTATTAATAAGAGATGCCTAAACAGTACATTTCATTACTGTATACTGGGCGGCGCACCGTCCAAACTCAAAGTCCCTTTCTTTTGCTATTATGTAGTTTGTTGGTTTATATAACACGCAGAAATCGGATATGCATGTCAGAAGGATTGTTGCTTATGTGATATGGTTTAAGATAACAATACTGCCCTTGATGGATACATTTATTAGCTTTATTTATTTATTAAAATATTATGCCGTCTTCATCAGAAATGAATACAATGAGAAATTTAAGTTGTTTTATTTTGAATTTGACAGTCATTTTTATTTTCTGAATGTTTACCACAACTGTTATGGGAAAAAAGTTTATTAGGGCAGTGGGGGCCCACAATGTTTTTTCAAGGGGCTCAGAATTTAGCTACGGCCCTGAGAAAAAAAAAGTCAGTGCCAAACCATACACTACACAATTCTCTGTGAAATGTCAACTCAAGACTGGACAAATCTGCAGACTGGTTCTGATTTTTACTAGCATAGACTCCTCAAAACTAGCCAGGGTATCCCATACTGCCTTTGCGCAGCACAATTTTATTCATGCTGCTAGGCAGTCTGGATACCATGGACCAGATTTTCACCTCAGCGAGGGAACCAATCACAGAACGGGGAGGGAGCAGCAAGACGATGATGACGTCTATGTGAAAACCAAAGCAGTTTGTATATACCTATGGATCAAACATGGCATCAGCCACGAAGTTACCTTTCGATGCAGCCTTAGATACATATGCCATTGTGTACACAAATCTCTGACCCATTGTCATCTTCCTTGTCTGAATTTCTGACACTCTACATACATCACCTGGTATAACTGAAACCATAGAATGTAAAAGAAATGGACAGTGACCCCACTGATTTCAACTGAGAAAAATTACAGCCAGTTCAAAGCTGATAGCCAGCCATACTGCGCAGGCTCAAACTGCGGCTTTCACATGAGCAACCTGTGTGTATTCTAGTAGCTGTGCTGAGTGAAATCTGAATAATTCCCCTCCAAATATCACAGAGACAGAGAGAGGGAGTACTAATTGTCCATGAGCTATCAGCAGGATCAACTTTATGATTCTCTATAGGCTTCTTCCTCGAGCTTTATGCCTCCACATCTCCCGACTGCGTGCAAGCTTCTCCATCTGTCTATAACGTAATTTCTCTACTGTGCGACGGAGAGTTGATTCATTTTAACGCAATAGTTTTGTTTTTGCTTTTTAAAAAAAATAGGTTTAATTTTTACAAAAACTGCTTCTACGGGGCCATAACGTAAGATACAAGGTAACTGGGCCTTTTATACATTGTCGTGTTACTTAAGAAATAAATAATGGACAAATCGAGTCTTCGGACACCTCGGATGTAAAGTTATTCACTGTGAAAGTGATGCCAAAATGAATGGGAGTCAATGGAATGCTAACAGCATGCTCAATGGCTACAATGGCGATTCCCGTGAGACTTCAACTTCCGGTTGATGGATTACCCACTTGATTGAAACGTTTGAGCTATCGACGTACGGGCGCATTTGATAGACATTCGTAGCACCCAATAAACGGCTCTGGGCATTCGTAATCCACACCTCACATACGAGAAATTGAACATGTGATTCCATGACGTTAACCACGCTACTCCCTACCTGCAAACTGGGGCATTTTTGAAGCATCAAAGTGTCAGTTGTGTAGCAGTCTAGCAGCAAAAAGCTCTCCGATTTCCATCAAAAAGATCTTTTTCTTCTTCTTTCTTCAACAAAAGTCTTACGAGTCTGGAGCGAGTATTTAATGAAAGAAATGTTCATTTTTGGGTGAACCATCACTTAATATTGATTAATATGTCCAAGTTTTTTGGAAATTATGAAATTAAATTCAATATTACAGTTTTAAAATTACTTCAAAATTGGTACAGCTAAAAATGGCTAAATAAGGGTTACCCAGGTTGATGCAGCCACAGAAACACACAACATGATTTGTTTTATATATCATACATGCAGGCCATCCCAGCATCCTCAAATTTCAATTTTCGGTTTGGCAATGCTAATAGTCAGTAAACTCTACTTGTGTGTTGTACTTCATAAAAATGGTACACAAACGAAAACTGATTAATACTGAAAATTAATGGCCAGGCCACAACCATTACAATATGGTTGAACATCTGTTTTTAAAAAATAATCCACAAAATACTTTAGTTTTTTTGTAGTGCTGATAAGGCATAATCCGAGGAATTCTGTTGAATGGATTTAAATACGACAAACTGTATTAAAGCAGCGGAGAGTTTTTACTTTGACAGATGATCCACTTTCGGCAGATGCAAATACTCTTAATACTCACAATACACACCCACTGTTTCAAGTCCTTCTTCACCCACATTTCTTTCAAACCACACCTACTGCACAGCAGCCAACATCTCCTGACTCACGCTAGTGCTCAATCTTTTCCACCTTTTGAGACAGCCGTTTCATGGACATATACTTTTAAGCAGCAGTCCACTCTTCTTCACCCTCATCTTTCCTCTGCCATATCTTCCACCAAAATCTGTTGCACATTCCTTTGCTACTTGTCATGAAACAGCAGTCAGGGCAAGCTCACAAATGTGTGAACAGATGTGAAATGGCTGCTGAATTCTCTGGAGGTTGTTTTCTGGCTTCTCATAGTGGCACTAAGAGGAGGCTGTCAGCTCAGCTCAAAGCAGATCACTTGACGGCAATAACTCTAGCCAAACTTGCACAACCGCTTAGTCCGTTTTAGTTACTGGTTTAGTCATTTAAAAGCCTAGAATTAGACCTCTACATGTGAAAGGCAAAGAGTTACACAACATGAACAGTCCTAAAATAAGTCAGTATGATAGTTTGGGGATGTGTCGACTGAAGGATCAGTTCGACAAACCGAATAGCTGATGTTGACCAGATGTTGCTACAAGACAATTTGTCCATGCAGCCTTTTGTTTTCTCTTCTTTTTCTTTCTTTGTGAATTTAGGAAGGAGAGGGTATTTGACATGTCAATGGGAGTAACATGAGCCATTGCTATCTAGGGCAATGGAAATCATTATTTGGCAAGAGTGTTTGACAGACTGAACCAGAGGACAGCTTGATGCTTCCAGTGTTTGAGGTTTATGGCCAACTGAATCAAGTTTCTGCCTGTTACAATTATAAAAGACAACTAAATTAAGTTTCTCTGTCTGTCTTTGAACAAGTACAGCGACATTATTTTGTGTTAATCAACAGTACAGTACAAAGATAAACTTAATTACAGTACATTTATGCATCAACCAAACATTCGAGAGTAACTTGTTTGTCCAAAAGAGGGACAGTAACAAATAAGGCTGAAGATATGAACTCCTTGTAAAATCTTACATTTGATCATTCTGGCAGAACATTAATATCTGTAAAACACCAACTGCATTATGGACTAAACCAATGTGTTTATGGAAATAATTATGAAATAATATAATAAACATTGTCCATCAGACTGCACAAACAGCCTAATTAAGTATTTTTTATAACGAAAATAACTGGGAGTGGATGATGAAAAAGTTTAAAACCAACTGAGCCTGTTCTTGCATTTAAATCAATGTGGATATAGAGTTAGCCTACAGCTTATAGATAGACAAGGTGAAATTAACACTGGTACATCCTCAAAGTCAAAAACTACACCAATGAGTATGTTTAATAACATTAATCTCAACACTGGGGATACATTGACAAAACACAGAGAATTAAAGGGGAATTTGGCCAGTCCACTTTAAGATGAAGGCTGTCAGATTATGCCATTTCAAAACTTTGTGAAACTGATTTGTTATGCTACTAACATTATGCATTTCATCCCTGATGAAAAGATTAACTACTTAAAGAGATGGGGAAGTCAAACCATTAAAAGACTGAAATGCAAGACATTGTCAACTCTGATCTCAAATAAAATTAGACAAAAGAAATATTAACCATACAATGAATAAATATGAAAATGACAGTTTGAAATTGCAGAACAAAACTCTACACCTCACAAAATAATCAACAATGCATTTAAATACCATCATCAACATGCATTTAATTCATTCAATGTAATAAGAATGCTATCACTTCCACATCCATAGCAGATGTAAACCTGGAAAGAGAAACGCTGATACTTTACATAAAAAAACGATGACTCTGCCAAACATGAGCAATCTTCATCTCCTTTTCTAGATTTGACCATGTCCTAATGTTGTTCTACAAAAATAAAAGAAGGCTACTTGAAGAGCAGGTGTCTTGAAGAGTTGAACTATTTGAACACCATCAAAAACTAATCGTGGAAATAATCTCAAGCACGTCTCAGGTTCATGACCTGTTTACAGGTGTGAGAAGACATGGAATGTACTGGAAAGTCAAACAACATTTTACCAAGTTCCGGCATCGACGGTGACTAATACTATTATAACAACATATTGGTATGAGCGTGTTGTAGGCTATGCAGCTAAATGTGAAATAGGTTATTTTATGTGGTGAAACGTTAAAATCGCTTAAAATTATATCGGAAATCTAATCAAAACTTTTAGATGTCAAGACAAATTATGTGGCTCCAGTGAGTAGAAACGTTTGTCTTTTGTAAAATTATTAGCATTTACCATTTATTTATTTATGCCTACCATTTTCATTAAAAACTCTGCTGCTTTTGCCGATGTTTTTGTAAATGAAAAGGTGCTCGAGTGATCCCCGAAGACATGACCGTGTCTCATGAGCTGCCAGCCAAAACATTTGGGCATCAAAGGCGCGAAACTAGGTTGACACACGCACTGTATATTTTTCATCTCGTTTTCATAACAAACCGGGAAAAAAAAATCAACGTATCTCAAGGTTATACTCACAAGCCGTATGCGTCCTTATCCCGGTCCTTTATTTGGACCTCCGATCAGTGTATTCCAATGATGAGGTCGAGTTTCTTTACTTGAAATACTATTCCTGTAGTAATTAGTCTGTTTGGTCCAAGGTCTATCCGTTTAAAAAAAACTCAGGTGATGGGAGTAGCCTATATGAAAGACAAGAGATGAGCAGACGAACTTGAACCTTTATCACTGCTATTGGGCTGCCACTAATGTTCTCCAACCATCCGCCGACCTCTATAAAGCGGCATGATTCTTGTGCAATTTCGTCACTTCCTGTTACCCAAACAGCTGAGGGAGATCAGTAAGTGTGATGTGACAGGTAGAATAGTGTTGTAATATGGGGAATCAAAAGACTGCATTAGGAAATATGATTCATCTTCCTATCTCAAACATTTGCGGAATGTTTAAGATATTAACATAGGGATTAGCCTATAGATGGACAACTAATATTTACATAATCCACTCATAAAAATAAATCTATTTTTAAAACTAATATATACACTACCGGTCAAAAGTTTAGGTCGGTAAGATTTTTTATGTTTTTAAAAGAAGTCTCTTCTGCTCACCAAGGCTGCAATTTTTTGATAAAAAAAATACACACAAAAAACAGTAATATTGTGAAATATTATGACAATTTAAAATGACTTTTTTATGTTAATATATATTAAAATGTAATTTATTCCTCTGAAAAAAGCTGAATTTTTAGCATCATTACTCCAGTCTTCAGTGTCACATGATCCTTCACAAATCACTCTAACATGATGATTTTTATGCTCCAAAAACATGTATGATTATTATCCATGTTGAAAACAGTTTTTTACATTTTTATTTCAGGATTCTTTGATGAATAGAAAGTTCAAAGAACAGCATTTATTTAATTAGAATCTTTTCTAACATTATAAATGTCTTTACTGTAACTTTTGATCAATGTAACTCATCCTTGATGAATAGAAGTATTGATTTCTTATTTATTTCCCCCAAAAATAAAATACAAATTCTTACTGACCCCAAACTTTTTAAAGGGTAGTGTTTAATGTAACAAAAGCTTTCCATTTCAGATAAAAGCTGTTCTTAATAAAAATGTAAAAACTGTTTTCAACATGGATAATAATCATACATGTTTTTAGAGCATAAAATCATCATATTAGAGTGATTTGTGAAGGATCATGTGACACTGAAGACTGGAGTAATGATGCTGAAAATGCAGCTTTTTATCAGAGGAATAAATTACATTTTAATATATATTAACATAAAAAAGTCTTTTTAAATTGTCATAATATTTCACAATATTACTGTGTTTTGTGTATTTTTTATCAAAAAATTGCAGCCTTGATGAGCAGAAGAGACTTCTTTTAAAAACATAAAAAATCTTACCGACCCTAAACTTTTGACTGGTTGTGTGTGTATATATATAACATATATATATATATACACATATATATATATAACATATAACATATATATATAACATATATATATATATAACATATAACATATATATATAACATATATATATAACATATATATATAATATATATATATATATATATATCAAGCAGATGACAAAGGTTTAGGTTAGTTATTTAGTCATTTAGCAGATGCTTATAAAGAGTGGAAAACAAACCAAAAGTTATGATCCTCAGACAGAAGAAGTGGAGTGGAAAGTGAAAGTGCAAGCTGCACACATTCAAAGGAGCGAAGGGTGAGAGGTCATGGTCTGTGACTGGCTGCGCCTATACAATCACCAGTGTTTCATCTAGATTCTAGAACAAATCCAATTGAGCTTTAGCAGACTAATAACCATGCAAATTAGTGACTAAGCATAACCCCTTCAGACACCATTTATGTTTAGGGTTTTATGACTGACAAAATAGGCACATGTTAATTTTTCATTCAACCAAATGGATTACATTTTACAGATGCATGATTCAGATGTTGCCTTTCCCCTCCCTGCTGCCTGTGAAAGATTCTGGAATGGAGATTGATTCCATGGAAATCATGTGGAAGTATTTTTTTTTTTTTTTTTTGGTTTTCACTCTTGAAAACTATAGCTAGACCTTTGTAAAGTAAATAAAATATATCATTCTCCATATTGTGCTATTTTTTAGGGAATGTGCCAAAAAGTTTGTGCTGGAATCTTCAACTTGGCCCAAACTTGGCAAACTTAGCACGTTCAAGATGGAGAATGGCTCTTGATCCCCTGTTAGACCCCATGTTGAGGTTACAAATGATTTAACTGGTTAAAGGGATAGTTAAAAAAATCTCAAAATCTGTTCTGACTTTCTTTTTTCTGCAGAACAACAAAAGATGATATTTTGAAGTACAGGTAACAAAATAGTTTTGGTTTCCATTGACTTCTATTGTATTTTAGTCTATACATTGAAACAAAAGAACATTCTTAAAATGGTTCATGTTAAACAAAACAAAGAAACAGGTTTGAACAACATGAGGGTTAGCCTGATGTCGTCATACTCAGATTCCCATCCTCAAATGTTGTGGGCAAGGCTAAATTCGGCTGGCATCCAGGCTACATAAGGGTAA
The DNA here is from genome assembly GCA_030378365.1 of Hybognathus amarus. Taxonomy (NCBI): domain Eukaryota; kingdom Metazoa; phylum Chordata; class Actinopteri; order Cypriniformes; family Leuciscidae; genus Hybognathus; species Hybognathus amarus. The sequence continues at coordinate 75,563 of JAQIUQ010000302.1, read as the reverse complement.
TGAAAGATGACAGAATTCTCTTTTGGTGGACTATTCCTTTAAGAGACCATTATGCTGTTTCATCCAGACGTCAGAAGCAGCAAAAAGTCAGAAGAATGTGAAAAACTAAAACATATTGTAAGGCTGCTCCTTTTTTCCCTTTTGATTTGTTCTCTGGGAGATAGGCTATGTTTTATTTTTATTTAATAAGTTGGACTTATTAAACTGGTATGAGTAAAGTGTGTGGTGTGTTACAGACTGGAGAGTATAATGTTTTGATGATGGGGTGTGATGGGATTTAGTGGTATGAAAACAATAATGTTTAAGCTCTATTGTATAAGCTGTGTGTCTAAGTATTGGCCAGCAGAGGGAGAAAACTCCTTTCCTCTGAACAATCATTCCGTTCGCATTTAACCCCTTATATATTAGAGCACTATTAAACTTTACACAGTGAGATAATACCATGTGCCTTTTCCCAATGCCAATGATTCAATTAGACGTTTTATCGTGTAATTACAGAGGCGATTTATAAATACTGCATGTAGCCTATCTATCAAAGCTGATACTAGACTAACCTTTTTAGTTAGTTTTAAAAACCTCCACAGGGAGGCACCCTTGGTCTTCTAATGATTATTCATCTTTATATGCGGTAGTTACTTGATTAGGATATATTACAGCAACAAAGCAATGGAAAAATCAAATATTTCTAAACCAAAGTATTTGTTATTGTTATTATTAATTGTATTAATAAAGTAATATAAATAACAATAGGAAAACTATAGTATGGACAGATCTTGCATGACAATATTCTTGTAAATCGATTAATTAACAGGCAATAATGCTGCTGTCAATTCTTTCCAATTTACTGTTGTTGGCAGTTTTGAGCAAGCTGTAAAACGGAAATCATGGTAATATTTAATGCATCCAGGTTACATTTTTTATATTTAGCCTATATAATTATGAATGTGAATTTACTTCAAATCTGTTCAGATTTGAGGAAAATCGTCTTATGTAGGCCTACAGTGTCAGATTGTTTTTCTTATATCTTTATAATTATTTTACACATTAAAAACACGAGTTTTTTACGACTTTAATCGTTTCTTTAACACGATGGATGACAAAGTACATTAGAGTCTTTTCCTGGAAAAAAAGCAACCAAAAAACATACTACACTTAAAGTTTTTTTTTAAACCCATTAATTGATCTTAATGAATTCTTTGAAATTAAATCTTTAAGCTTTCACATTCCGGTGTGAAACGACTTGACCCTAAGTGCAATAACATTTCTAAAAGCTATATAAAATACCTTTGGTATATCTTTGCACGTGGATGTGATTGATGGCCAGAGGCATTAAGTTTGCCAGCTATAATCCATTATAAGGTAATAGACCCAAATAAATCTCCCCACAATTAAGGCCAATTCTTCATAGCTATAAGACAAGTTAGTTTTTTAAGACCCAATTACCCCCGGCTGAGATTTCTGCTAAAATGCTGGAAATTTGGTCCGAGAGGGAGGAGTCTAGAGACTAACTCTCAGTGAGGAGGGCGAGACTGAGGCTGGGAGAATATATGGAGATCCAAGGTGGAATAAAAAAAAGTTCCCCCTGCTCTTCGGCCATTACTTGCTCTCATTGCAGGGCCCTATTAGATTTATGTCAAACGAACGCACCCTTAATTTATGTTAAACGGATAATGCATCCGTGGTCCCGACTAGCCTCCTTTCTTGTTCCATCACTGGATGTTTCTTTAATTATATGTCAAAGGCCATTAAACTCTAAATGAAATTCTAAGTCCCAGTTTTTCTTTTAACAAAAGATGCTAATATCTCCGGTGCAAAAAAACAAAAACAAAAAAAACATTTAATCATTACCACACATTCTATGATACATAGATTGAACACCTGTCTTTGTCATTCAAAAAAAAAATCATTCAGGGCACATACACTTAATAAATGTCGGTAAACACATTATTACAAACAAATTTGCTTGTCCTCGCTCATCATGAACATCGAGACTCTACACATCAGTGTTTGTAAACGATCAGATATTCAGCCGTCATATTACTCATTTACTTTAACAAATGTTGGGAACAGGTTATTACTGACAAGGTGAGGAAAGAATTTAAAAGTCTTGTATAAATTCTGCATGAACATTAAAAGGTGTAGACAAATACATATTCGCATATCTCATCATCTATCCACCACCAACCAACATATCCATACAGCCATGCTGAACCCAGTAAGCAGCAGCAAAAAAGCAATCAGAGGATGCTGACAGCACATTCTTCACCTCTCTGTTCTTTGCTACAGCAGAACTTAGGCATGTCACACTTTTCCTTCATTCATCAATTTGTCTGACCTTAAAAACTCCCCTAGATCCACTAATCTAAAACTTACATGTCCTCAAAGATTCTGTTTTTAATTATTGCACAATGTCAGCATCCCTCTCTCCATTGCTATAAAACAAGGTCCAATATGTGGAATACATTACACAATCTGTAATTTTTTTTGTAAAATGCAATTGAAACAAAGTAAACCTTGAGGCCTGAAATGCTGAGCTCGACATCGTTGAAATTTAAAACGGAATATTTTTTAAGCCATAATTACGACATGATTCAAACAAGATGACCCCACACCTGTGCTACTGTTCTACCGTCCCTGTTAACCTCACACATTCTGCCATGATTCTAATCTATTCGATTCTTCTGTTGGTGGCACGTTAACCAAACAATAGTATTTGGCCTGCAAAATTAATAGCTCAGAGTTTTCAGCGAAAGCTACAATATTAGCACGCCTTGTATCAAGGCATGTACATTTACTGTATATAGCTGAAGCAGTGTGACCTTAAACCAAGGACAACCTTTAGTATCCCTACTGTGCTGAAGAAATTTCAGGCATGCTGTTACATTGGAGAAGCACGTGTTTTAGCTTGTTCTTGAGTTAGCGAGGCTAAAGCATGCATCTTTATTGGTAGACACTCAATATGTGATGCACTATGGGGACAAAGCGCAGTCAAAATCGTAAAATGGAATTGTCTTAAAACATCCACTTCATTGTAAGCAATGCAAAACCAAGGAAAATCTACTAAAAGTACAATTTTGCGCTGCCATTTTATTCCCTCCTGTATCTCCACCATTCCGATGTTCCTGTTCAATGTTAGTGCTTTTGATCAATGGGCGCCTTTCCCTGATGCCGCTTTGAGATTATAAATGCATTATTTACAAGGTCACTCTTTTTGAAGTAAAAATAAAACTGAGCAAACATTTGTCCATGCCACAACTTCAAACTGTCCTTCTGTCCTCATTTGTTTTGTTTTTTATGTCCCAACACCTGTAAATCACTGTACATCCACAGCAGACACACTGTCTGTTCATTCTGATCATTTAATATCTGGTCACTATGACAAAAGTCACAGCTTCATGTCTGCGTTTCAAGGCCATCAAGGGGTTGACGTATTCCTCAGCTGAGCTCAAACCCAGCAGAGGATTCAATAGCATAGAGTAACTTGTTCCTCATTTGCTGAGAGTCACAAAACTCTGGTAGCTTGAGAAGGTTCATGCAAGTGCTAGCGGTGGGGAGACGCTCCAGGTCAGCGCCTCCGTTATGGATGCAAAATGCTGGGTACAGCTCCTAGAGACAAAGAGAAAGCACAAAATCTCATGAACATCTATGAAAAGCAATATTCAAACACTTTGAGGGGAAAAAAGTATCTGGAGGAGACAAGAGGAAAATACCTAAAAACATTTCGTTTTTCAGTTAAACGACAACTTGAACAACTTGATTGTATTCAGGTTGTAGATGTGAGATTGCCAATAATAAATTTGAAGACAAAAATATTTCTTTCGATCAAGTTTTGTGGGATGCATGCAAAACAAAACATACAGAGTGACCACTTTCTTCCAATTCACAAATGACTCTTATGAGCCAGTTCTCTTAATGAATTATTCAGAAAGATATTAATTGGTTGAATCAGTCTGACAAATCAATCACTGAATGAACTCTTTAAATTAGTTAGGGATACGGTTACTGAATTAAAGGGAACATTCGTTAATTTTCAACCAGCTTTGCATTGTTACAATGTCGGTAGTATAAGTGAATGAACAATCTGTGCTCCTTTTCCATTTTACCTGCACGGCGATATCCTCGTTTATTCAGTGAAAACTACAGAACGAACTTTGTAATTTTTGTATCTCGCTCGCTCAGACAGTTCGGATCAAGTCCAGTGCATTATGAGTGTTGAATTGTTCCAACCTTTTGTCGCCACAGACATTTTTCTCTAGTCGTGATTCACTGATAAATGTCGATTTATTTCCACTGCATAGACAGACAACTTTTATTAAACCCTCATCTTGCACATCTGACTCACTTAAAGAACTGCAAGTTATTAAAGTTTCAGTGCTAACCGTTTCGAAATGACGCAAGCTTTGCCAAAATCAGTGTAGGATTGTAAAAACAGTTAAAAGGAGTAGTTCTTTTTAAAAAACGTTTGTTGATAATTTACTCACCCCTATGTCATCCAAGATGTCCATGTCATTCTTTCTTCAGTCGAAAAGAAATTAAGGTTTTTGATGAAAACATTCCAGCATTTTTCTCCATATAATGCACTTCAGTGGGAACCAAACGGTTCAAGATCCAAAAGACAGTTTCAGTGCAAACTGTTCAAAGGACTTTAAACGATTCCAGACGATGAATAACTGGTCTTATCAAGCGAAACGAAGTTTAAGTTAAACAAAGTTAAAGTTTTATAAGCTCAAATGCTCGCCTTCTGTGACGCATCTTTGTGACTCTCCTGTTCAAACTCGTTCATCAAAATGAACGAATCTTTTTCCCAGTCATTTCAATTCATACAACGAAAAAAACGAACAAATTGACTCAGAAAAAGATTTGTTCATTTTGATGGAGTTCGAACGGGAGAGTCACGCAACGTGCATCACAGTACAGAGCAAGGCGAGCATTTAAAAAGGTAAACTTTGTTATTTATTTATTAAATGAGCAATCGTTTCGCTTGATAAGACCCTTATTCATCGTCTGAACTCGTTCTAAAGCCCTTTGAACAGTTTGCAGTTTGCATGAAACTGTCTTTTGGATCTTGAACCGTTTGGTTCCCACTGAAGTCCATTATATGGAGAAAATGCTGGAATGTTTTCATCAAAAAACCTTAATTTCTTTTCAACTGAAGAAAGAATGACATGGACAGCTTGGATGACATGGGGGTGAGTAAATTATCAGCAAATGTTTTTTGAAAAGTGAACTGTCTTTAACACAGTGTCTACACTGGGTGAACTGTTGTCAACCACAGCTTGAGACCATCTACGAGGAACACGTCAAAAATCAAAGTTCCAGTTGTACTGTTGTCAGAAGTAGCCAGGCACGTGGTTTTTGTCACAAATAAATCATCAGTTTATAGTCAGTATCTGATCACACTGCGCTCCATTCAGTTTAGACTGTAATCAGATAAATGCAACAAGCAACAGCCTCATATCCCAGCAACAGCGAAACAGAGAACTTTTCAGATCTATATAAGGTTACTGAAAGAACAACAAGATGAGCCTTCTGGAAAAAATCTCCACGTGGCTGCGAGGCTCAACCCCAAAATGAACCTGATTAAACCTGCTTTAAGGGGCCAATTTTTCTAACAATTAAGGTATTAAAGTATCGTTGCTTATCGAGAAAATGTCATGATGGGAGCCATCATTTTGAAAAAGGGGTATCCATCATGATTTTTAAATAGCTCACTGTGACAGGGCTATTTCTCCCCTAATGAATTCTGGGATGTTTAACGGCATCTAATTAAGGCTGAGCTGGCTGAAGTGGCAGACGAGGTGGGAGGCCATCTCCCCTTGATCTGTCTCTCTTCGTCTTTTTCCTCTTACTCCTCCTTTCCATCCATTCCTCGGAGCGTCTGCACCAAAGTCAAATTCATTAAACAGCCCCACTTTAATTTTGGCAGTAGCACGTATCTGTGGAATTGCTCAGAAGCCATGATTTTCCCCCACCCAAATTCATTCAGGCTAAAGTAATCTGCTTTAAACTGATGACAGATATTAAAAGATGCAATAAAGTCAATGAAATGACAATTACTGTCCTTGGTTAGTCTAAGGAAGGCATAATGATTTTTCTGTTCCCCAGATTCTGCTGAGTGTAGGAAGCACAACTGACAGATGTCACACTCTGGTATACAAGAAACAGACTTAAGGTTGAATTCCTGGAGACAATAGTAATCCTAAGAAAATCGTTGGCGGATGAAGAAGTCAAAATAATTTGAAAGCTCTGTATTTTATTTTCTGTGTTTACTGTCGGACGCTACTCTCACATCCTCATTTCCTGGCCTTTGACTACACGCTGAGATACAGTCAACATCAAGCAAGACCCGTTTAAAGTTCAACAGGGCATTTTATCAGTCAGATGGATTTCACACACCCAGTGGCACTTGGAAAAGTCTCAAATAACATTACAATGCTAGGGGTCACAACCTCTCTAGCACAAATAGAGGCCAAGATAAGGCCTATCCTGATAGCTGTTATAATGTGAAAATGATTTGTTACAATGAGCCTGTTTGCTCGTACACCCTTGTGTAAATTAATGACCAGATACTGCGACAAAACATTTTCTTTTTCACTTCATTATTTCTCCGTTAAGGCAGCAAACTTTGCAGGGAGTAGACGTCTTTGTGGTGGGGATCCTGATAACTTTATTGAATAATAACATAGAAATTAGGACAAAATCATACGAGTTGGCATGAACTTCATCTGAACTTCATTTGTGATAACAGAGGTGAGAGTCATATCGATGCTGCTCAGTACACGAGGGTTAGGTTATATCTGTAGATTTCACTTTTCCAGTGAACCCACCTAAGGCCCCTTACAATCGCAGATAAGACATTAACTCATCTTTAAAGAGTTCAGACACAACCCAAAGTGAATTAAATCATATTTTCAGAGGGTTAAGTGTTAGCCTGACTTTGTCATACTGTTATTCTGGTCAGAAAATGAGTGTGAGACCGCTCCATAGGCCTTAGATCAGTCATCTCTGAGGGAAACCAGTTAGCACTCTTTGATAACGTGATGATTACGCCCCTGCAGATCATCTGTCCATCATCGTATAAAGCCCGCCCTGGCAATCTGATTGGCCCGATCATTTTTTGCCTGATCATAATTACTCCTCAATGGATCGAGTCCAGACCGAACTTCCAGACCAAAAAATGTTGTGGGCGGAGTTCGGGCTGGCATCCAGGCTAGTTAAGTGTTAAATGTCACTGACCTTAAAGCCTAAGAGCGGAGGTCGTGAGCAGCTTGTAACAAACTTGAGAAGCTGCCGTTTCTCCTCATCACTGAAGCTCTCCACCACATCCCAGAAAATGTTGATCACCGGGTGATTTGCTGAATAACCACCTGAGTAGTGCAGCAACGGTTAAGGAAAACAAAACATATAATGCATATTACACAATAAATGTAATGCAAACATCTAAAGTCTTTTATAACTAAAACCTTCGAAATTATCAGATAATACAGCATCTCAGCTATGAGATTTAGCGCAAAACATGGTTAAAACATTTTTAACATTTTTTACTACATCCAGTTTAAGTAGAGGAAAAGTTGAAGCATCCGAGTTAACACTTAAATACACTACACGACTTAAAATCTGTGTTAAAATCAACAGATTTTAAAATCAAAAACTACACACTTGACCTGTGCGTGTTTTTGGCTCTCCATTACTAATAAATAAATACAAGACAAAATTTAAGAGCAACACAACATCTCTGGAAGGAAAGAAAGAGGCTAGTAAATAAAGCTAAATCTATAGTGATAAAAAGTTTGATGGGTGTGCTTGTAGTACCTGAGTAGTTAGTAAATTTTTTCAGGTCCTCCAGACAGATGGGCACGTGTGCACCAGAAATCAATACCTGAAAATATAGGTGGATTTTAGTTGTTAACATTTAATCAATGACAACAACAAAAAAGAGAAGAGAAGAAAAGAGTTTTCAATGTTATCCATAACTAATTGGTTTGTGTCTAGACACATGTGCCCTTTCCCACATTTTTAGCATGCGTGTGTGTGTGTGTGTGTGTGTGTGTGTGTGTGTGTGTGTGTGTGTGTGTGTGTGTGTGTGTGTGTGTGTGTGTGTGTGTGTGTGTGTGTGTGTGTGTGTGTGTGTGTGTGTGTGTGTGTGTATGTGTGGTGTCAAGGTAAGCTGCTACCTGAATTTCCTGCTGATCAAACATTCGCAGCCACTCCAGGTTGACCACGTTAGCCAGGCCCTGTCGAAAGGCCAGGCAGTGTGCTCGGATCTGTTTGTTCAGACGGTAATCGGCCACTAAATGGATGTAGGCTATCCTGTTGGCTGTGGTTACCGGGATGTCCTTTCCCCTGGTTTGAGCTCAACCACCTGGAAAAGAAACAAATAGATGGAAGTGTGACAGGCACTGTCTCCCTGGGTTCAGTGATGATTTAATTCCATGTTGAAAGTGAAACAGTACAGCTGCAGAGGAAAATGTTAAGGGCAACTGAGGAACAAAATGGAAATGAGTGCACATGAACACCCTTTACCTAATGAAGGGGAAAGTAAATAAGAGTTTACTTGTACTTCGGTACCTTAGTAATAAGAAAGATTTATCAAACAGTTTTATTTTCCATTCATAGTTATAAGAAAGAATGATCAAACTATTTATTTTTCTCCATTCATGCAAAATAAGTTGTTGTTTTTTTTTTTGCTTGTTTTAATAAAATTTAGTATCAATTATTATTTATCTAGTCACTACTGAATTACTATTTAGGTTAAATCTACCACCCTGTTATCTATCCTGTCATAGTTAGTTAGTTAGTTAGTTAGTTATATATATTTCAATATATTGTGCAGCCACTAATATATATATATATATATATATATATATATATATATATATATATATATATATATATAGTTGTATAATTGTTATATAAGGACATAATTGTAACTAATATTTGAACTGAGAACAACTAAAAGAATGACACCTATGTAGGTTACATAATAGATCATTTAAGTTTATTTTACACACTTTAAGCATTATCGAAACTCTAAGAGTTATCACTTATAACATTTTTTTCAGTATGCTTAAAGTAATGCTTAAAGTGTGCAAAATAAACTTAAATGATCTGTTATGTAACCTAAATAGGTGTCATTCTTGTAGTGACAAGAAAACATCCCTAACATCTTCTGAAATTGAACCGCAGTGTTTTACTTTTGCATAAGAACTGTTATTAACATCAGTGTAAAGCACTGGTTTCAGGTTATCCTACATTAGGGTTATTTAACAACAGAAACTAAATAATCGAATGCAAAAATAAAACACTGCTTAGTTTTCGCTGTATGAATTAAATATATACAGATTCTTACTAAAGTTATTCAGCAAAGATCAGTGAGTAATTTTCTCTGTCTTTAGTTCATGACCCCAACTATTGCAAGCCATTGCAATATGCATATCGCGATACATACATTTGAGATATTTTGATATATGGTGCAGCCCTAATAATATAGTTGTATAATTATTATATAAGGACATAATTGTTACTAATATTTGAACTGAGCTGACAATCAATATTTTATACCTTCTTTCATTAACAATTTTTAAAAAAAGATTTGTATTATTTTTTATTTTTTAACTTAAACCAAATGTGGAGAGCACACACAATTTCCCTCCATGCACCACATATTGAGTTGGTTTTCATATGTTTGGAAGTGAGGAGTGGCACTACCAGATATCAAGCTGGATGATTAGACCTTATACTATGCTATACAGTTTTCTCACAGTAGGTATGTTTGAGCTGGTCAACAGAGAAGTTCTTTTAAAGATCTAGACAGACGTGCTTTATCTCCTTCAGCCAAGACTAACAACAGTTAGATCAATCATTAACAATGCCAGAGAACAAGAGATGGAGAGAAAGACACAAAAGGGGGTGCGTGTTGCTCACCTGTGCCTCCCCAAGATCATTGTTGACCACGGTGAAGTTAAGGCCGAGGTCTTCCACGTCACCTTCATAGCTCTTGAGGAAAAGCAGGTTTCTGTACATCTCTGGGTCTAGAGAGGCCAGATGGTGGATGTCTACCTCTGAACTAGTGCCTAAAATCTTAGACAGGAAGAAACTGGCAAAAGGCAATTCCACTAGCATGTTTTCATACAGCGCCTGGGAGACAGAAGAGAGAGAAAATATAATTAACAATATGACCTCTAGACAAGGACTGTTACACAGTGTAATATAAAGAAGGTGGCGAAATTATGGCAATATCTATATCCTGTGGGCTAATCTGTCCCAAATACTATTGACACTTTATATTAAAGCAGCTCAAACTTTAAAAACAGCAACTGTATCCTTAACCTGTTGTTCCATTAAAAAGCACAAGGATGGTGAGTCCTAAAAGCTAAAGTACCACAACGGTCCTAAAAAGACCATATCGGAGGTCATTAAAATATACAGGCCTTGAATAAATGATTGCACTAAAATCCTTCAACCACATAAGCTAAATGGATTATAAATTTCCTAAATCTCCATAATGCATGCATCTAAAACACACACACACACATACAGGCTGTAAATCAGAGCATTTCCTAAACACAGGTTAATCGTGCAACTTCAAACATGGGACATTTTTTATGCAAAATAATCCACTTAGCAACACTCTTCCCACGAGCCCTGTTGCGGGAACATATGTGCTGCGCCCTCCTGAAACCTATCAATAACGTCGCTCCCGGGGAGAAGCCGCAATAAGGATATGGAGGCACAACGCAGCCTATTTTTCAAACCTTCAGGTTATTTATGGGTGTTTATTGCCAGAAATTGTGCCAAAATGATTTGGGATAAAAAGGATTAATGAATGGCCGGGACTTTTAATATAAGTGAGTGCAGTGGCAACGCAATTAATGCAAATTGTGGCACCATCAGGAGAGTAAACGCCAACAACTTAGCAGCTGCCTTCTGTTTCTGCCAAATAAATTTGTAAATTTACAGCATTAAGAATCAATAAAAAATTTAACACACTTGCCATCAATCAAGAGTTCTGACCTTCTCTTTCCTCTCTGTTGCCCTTTGAAGAGGGACAGTTAAGCACTGCTTGTTGAACTCCAGAGCACGTGGCATTTGTGTGACTCAGTTCGTTTTGAGGGCATGTGTAGAGTAGAGTGTGAAAATAATTCAATTCTACACAAGGGTGGGTCTTTAGTTAAATGGCTGTAGCATGCCTTGATATTTAAATAAAAACTATTTCTTTTTCAAGTATCCACTTCCAATATTGTGAAAACGCAATTTTCTTCTACATCATGATCTATAATGCACCCAGCCCATGATTTCTTCCTGATAAAGACAAGTAATAGCAATTCTACAAATAAATATTGAACCAGTTTTAAAGCTGCTCAGCATCTTAGACTAAAACTAATAAAAACAATCATCAAAAATCATGAAATGATGAAAGATCATAATAAAACAAAAACATGATTGTTAAATAGAATTGTATGTTAAAAGGATTTGGAAGTACTACACTTCTTAAATGGTAGCTGAAAGTATAATCAAATGAATCAAAACATTTAATGAATAAGTGAAGTGATGTGTCGACACTTGTAAATGACTATGGCTCCAATTCTGTGTAAATCCCCAGTTAACAGGACCACACAAATTCTGCATTTGCAATGGTGTTTAAACTCTCTTAAACCTTATGACACAAATATGGGCTGCAAAGCTAACAGTATCAACAGGATTTTATCCAGCTGGCTGGTTTAGATTTTACGTAATATATGACGCCACCACATATACACGCAAAAAAAAATATATATATATATATATATATAAAATAATACTGACAGGTAACTGATAAAACCTCTTACCAAAGCCAACTAGATAACTTAACCATGGTGAAAAATCGTCAAAATAAGTTGGACCCTGCCACAGTTACAGTGACGCAATTGTAATCTATACAGACTGTCTTTATAACAGCACTAAACAAATATCAATATCCCACTCAGTCTGCCACTCCTTCACATATTTATGGAGAGAGAAGGAGGGTTAATTGAAAGTCAAATTGAAATTAATCTCGTCACCTTAATTGCTTCGCCCATTACTAAGGAGTGGGGGCAATTGAATGGAATAAGATCAAGAAAGAAGGAGGGAGGGGGCCGGCCATTCCTCAGGGTAGGAGCTCAGTTATGTCCCTTCCATCTTACAAGTGTGTGTGTGTGTGTGTGTGTGTGTGTGTGTGTGTGTGTGTGTGTGTGTGTGTGTGTGTGTGTGTGTGTGTGTGTGTGTGTGTGTATGTGTGTGTGGTTCATTATAGCTCTCTAATAAGTGGCCTGAATTGCCTCTTCACAAGTGGTGTTGATGCCCGTGGCTGTAAAACAGATCAAAACTCTATTACCAGCGGCACGGCTCCAGTTATTTATGGTGCTAGCTGATTTAGCGTCCATGGCCAAATGCGATGGCTACACAAACAGAGACGGGAAATCATGGGCTAATGGAGTAGCCTAATTGAGCAGCGAGCTTCTTGGCATGAGGTAATTCATCTACCCTTCCCCAGTCAATGTGCTTTGTGATAAACAATCTTGGGCATACGCATTAATGAAACTTTAAAAACATTAGCGGCTAATAAATACCAGCTAGCGGCCATACAAAAGAGATGGCCAAAACAATAGCGTCAATAAATTGTGGCTCAAGCTGTAGCCATTATGGGAAAAGAATTAGGTTAATCAAAAAGTTATCAAGATGGTTTTATTGTAAAATATTTTCCACTAATTGTGAACCATTCAAACCATTAAGAAATTAGCATGCACTTATATCAAATTATTTCCATCCTCCAACAAAATCTATGTACTGCTACGATTCCTGCAATGCTTGGAAACACTAAACTGTAATTTCGGTCCCTAAATTAAAGCTGCAAAACTACTTTGAGGCCTCATAGAATTAGACAAAGTAATGTAATTGTGAACAAATTATTTAGTATACATGCAACCATAATTTGTAGTAATTTTATGGCAGTTTATTTAAAGGTAATTTACTAAATGATCTTACAAAATTAAACCTTGACAAAAGGAAAAATTATTTGGATCAAAAGGCCACAAATAAACTTGACTTTAAACTTCAGTGACCTCGTAAATATAATGCATATGATCTATAATTTTAACTAAGCTACTCAGCCTGAGACCACCTGACCTTCAGCATTGATCCAAATGACCCCATTTGACCCCATAAACAAATGAGACAACTTGAAAAAAATGAAAAGACAAGCCACTGCAAGTGTTATTATATTATTAACTTGCAGTGAAATATGTTAGCTAAATCGTGAACAGGTGAAGCAGGTGATCAAACTGATGTCCAGCAGCCATATCACCCTTTAGCCCAAGACTGGTTGCCCACTGAAGCTAAGCAGGGCTGAGCCTGGTTAGTACCTGAATGGGAGACCCTCTGAGAAAACCAGGTTGCTGCTGGAAGAGGTGTTTGTGAGGCCAGTAGGGGGTGCTCACCCTGTGGCCTGTGTGGGTCCTAACACATAGTAATGGGGACACTATATTGTCAAAGAGCACCGTCCTTCGGGTGAAGACGTTAAACCGAGGCCCTGACTCTATGTGGTCACAAAAAATGCCAGGATGTCTTTCGTAGAGTAAGGGTGTGACCCCGGCATCCTGGCCAAATTTGTCCAGTGGCCTATTCATCATGGCCTCCTAATAATCACAGAATCCTTATGAAATCAGTCTTACCTTTCCCAGTATCCTGCCAAGAAAGTAGTAATGGCGGGTGAAGGATTCTCCCACAAGCATCTCTGCAGTGGGGCTTGGATAGAGAAGCCCTTCATTAGTTGTCTTGAAGAAGCCTTGGTTAGGATTAAAGCCTGACTTCAACAGTTCATTCAAGAACTCTCTAAATATTCCCCCTCCATCAATGCCAGCTTCATCTAGCCCATGAGCATTGAGCAGATGAACTCTGATCCTCTTCTTGAGATCGGGTTCTGAAATGGAGATAAACAAATGTATTTAGAATGCTCTATATGCAACGTAAAAAAAAGCGTAAAGGTAATGATTATTTACTGCCTGGACATTATCCATTAAAGGGTTATTTCACCCAAAAATGAAAATTCTGTTACTACAGACTCACCCTCAGGTTGTTCCAAACCCATTAGACTTTTGGTTAACTTCAGAAAACAAATAAAGATCTTTTTGATAAAATCTGAGAGCTTTCCATCTGTAACTGACACTTAAATACTAGCCTGACTTCGTAATACTCATATTCCGAACCAGGAAAAAAACAACAACTCTGCACTCAATTGCATAGTCGGTAAACCTAAAACCAATCAGAGCAACGCAGTAAGTCAGCTACGCATACAGTTGTCAACTACAGAACGTAGCCTAACTTAACTTATTTTAGAAGTTAAATAACGAGTGTTGCTTCTTTTACTTACTCCTCCATGAGTGCGACCAAAGGAGAAACCACAACGATCACATGCTTTTCATTAAGTCCCATCTTCTTAGCGACCATCAGAGCCAGCTGACAAGTTACACTTTTGCCGAATCATGTGGGAATGGACGGCACAAATATCTTTCCGATCGACAAATGCCTTGATTGCAGTTTTCTGTTTGTCTATTAAAATTAGGCAGATCATCTGTCCATCATCGTATAAAGCCCGCCCTGGCAATTTGATTGGCCTGAACGTTTCTTGTCTGATCATAATTACTCCTCAATGGATTCGAGTCCAGACCGAACTTCCCGACCAAAAATTGTTGTGGCGGAGTTCGGGCTGGCATTCAGGCTACTTTAAAACATCAAAAAGTTCATAAAGAGATCGTAAATACAAACCCATATGAATTGAGCTGTTTAGTCAAATATTTCTGAAGACACTCGCTTTATATAAGGAACAGATTTAATTGAGGATTTTATTCAAATTTAAACATTGATTAGTAGACATAATCAGAAGCTTAACTGAACCTGCTTGAAGCGCAAGAACAAACCTTATTGGTTATGGTATGGCTGAAGCTCAAATGTGCTGCGAAACATATGAGAATGAAACTCATTGGTTCTCGCATGTCAAGCAAACATGCTTAAGCTTATGTTTACCACAACTGATATGTGAGTTTATGAATGTTTATAAATCAATAAAAGCCTATATTCAAAATCTGTTGTTCATATAAAGCGATAATCTCTTCAGAAAATTCATATGGCTCAATTCATATGGATTAGTTTATGATCACTTTATGAACTTTTGAAGCACCAAAGTGTCAGTGTTGTGTCGCTGTCAATGGAGGGACAGAAAGCTCTCAGATCTTCATTTGTTTTCAGAAGATGAACAAAAGTCTTACAGGTTTGGAACGACATGAGAATTTGCTTTAACCCTAAAACAAAACACAATGCAATGTATAATTCAAAATATGAGCAAAACAGCTTTAAAATGGGGAACAATATTTTCACAGACTTGTAGTAATTACATCTGTATGCGGTGAACTACCTCAGAAGTACAGGGAATAATATTATGAGAAAACAACAATTAATAAATTTGTGAAAAAATTTGAAAATCAAGTTCTCATTCTCTATTCAATCAACAAGCAATGATTAAAACAACAAAATCCCTGCACTACACTACAGTAGAGAAGAAAAGATCTGTTGCTACTTCCATTAAATAGAAACTTCAAAGGTTTAACACTAGTCTGCGCTATAGTCAGAAAAACACTTACCAAAAAAGCGAAATTTTTGTCACCTACACTCACCTAAAGGATTATTAGGAACACCATACTAATACTGTGTTTGACCCCCTTTTGCCTTCAGAACTGCCTTAATTCTATGTGGCATTGATTCAACAAGGTGCTAAAAGCATTCTTTAGAAATGTTGGCCCATATTGATAGGATAGCATCTTGCAGTTGATGGAGATTTGTGGGATGCACATACAGGGCACGAAGCTCCCGTTCCACCACATCCCAAAGATGCTCTATTGGGTTGAGATCTGGTGACTGTGGGGGCCATTTTTGTGAACTAATTGTCATGTTCAAGACACTAATTTGAAATGATTCGAGCTTTGTGACATGGTGCATTATCCTGTTGGAAGTAGCCATCAGAGGATGGGTTCATGGTGGACATAAAGGGATGCACTCCATTAGGTCAGAAACAATGCTCAGGTTGGCCCAGGCATTTAAACGATGCCCAATTGGCACTAAGGGGCCTAAAATGTCAAAAGAAAACATCCCCACACCATTACACCACCACCAGCAGCCTGCACAGTGGTAACAAGGCATGATGGATCCATGTTCTCATTCTGTTTATGGCAAATTCTGACTCTACCATCTGAATGTCACAACATAAATCGAGACTCATCAGACCAGTCAACATTTTTTCAGTCTTTAACTGTCCAATTTTGGTGAGCTCTTGCAAATTGTAGCCTCTTTTTCCTATTTGTAGGGGAGATGAGTGGTACCTGGTGGGGTCTTCTGCTGTTATAGCCCATCCGCCTCAAAGGTTGTGGATGATGTGCCTTCACAAGTGGTTATTTCAGTCAAAGTTGCTCTTCTATCGGCTTGAATCAGTCGGCCCATTCTCCTCTGACCTCTAGCATCAACAAGGTATTTTCGCCCACAGGACTGCCGCATACAGGATGTTTTTCCCTTTTCACATCATTCTTTGTAAACCCAAGAAATTGTTGTGCGTAAAAATCCCAGTAACTGAGCCGCTTGTGAAATACTCAGACCGGCCCGTCTGGCACCAACAACCATGCCACACTCAAAATTGCTTATATCACCTTTCTTTCCCATTCTGACATTCAGTTCGGAGTTCAGGAGATTGTCTTGACCAGGACCACACCCCGGCCTAAATGCATAAATGCAACTGCAATGTGATTAGTTGATTATGTAATAATTGCATTAATGAGAAATTGAACAGGTGTTCCTAATAACCCTTTAGTGTGAGTGTGTAAATGTCTGGTGCTACACAACTAAAATACTTTTCTCGGGTAAGTCTTTACACTCAAAAGGCCTCGCCCTAAATCATGAAAACAGCAGCTATAAAATATAAATCTTACTCCTTTAATGTCTCATCCCAGTGTTTATGAACATCACATTCTGTGTGCTAATCGCTTTTTATTAAAAGAGCTCTCAGCATATTTGAAGGGGTAAGTTTGCCTTGTTTACCATTCTCAGGGGATAATTTATCATATGCATCTTCATAGATGTAGTTCCGCCGAATAGTGACGTTAACGCCATCCAAAAAAGGGCCCTCTCCTTGCACCTCCCGCTTATCAGCATAGATCAACTTCTGGAAAATCTAAAAACAGAATGAAAGAAGTTTAGCTGATTAAAGTCAGTTAACGGATCTGAATTTGGGCATGAGTTAATTTCTATTCATACTTTCTCACCATTTCTTATCTAAAGCACAAAAACACATGAAAGAGTTTGTAAAACGCAATGCTGTATCAACTAATTACAACTTTCAACCTTCACTTTAATTCACAGATCATTGAATTTTTAGACCAGAGCTGAGCATGAAACAGAATCCATAAACCAGTAATGGCTCTTACCTTCACTCGCTCCTCAAAGGGCACAACAAACGGTAGTTCAGTCAGGATAGCCAAATGTCTCTCCTCCGATACTGACAATGGTGGAGGCTCCAGTCCAACTGTGCAGGGGACAAAAATCTTTTGTTAAACTTTTATTCTTCAAGTCATCTCTGAAAATCTCCTTATTTTCCAATCCTGTATCCCCCCTGTATCCTTGTCACTGCTTGTCTTCTTTAAATTGTGCAAGTAAAAAAGAAACATTTACAAATAGAATAATGAAATTATGAAACACCCAATATTGTGTTTTTCCCCTTTAGGAATCTATACCAATATTTTATTAATCTGCTGTTCAATTTACAAGGACAACAAAAGATATAAAACTGACAAGCAATCTACTCTCCAAGCACAGAATTCATCCTCCATCTTCATCTATTCTGTTGACAGTCAATCGCTAATGCTTCTCTAGTCACCATCCAAACACATATACTGCCAGTAAACCAAAAATTCTTCCTCACCTTCTGGACCAAATCTGCATATTAGAAATACAATAAAATAGAAAAGTTTGTTTTAAATTAGCTGTCAGATTATGGCAAAAAATCATAGTCATGATTATTTTGGTCAAAACTGAAATCACAATTATTAAACAAGATTATTTAAGGGTGATATAATCAAAGTCTTCTTTCAGATTTATAAAACAGTTAAATCAATCCTTGATTCTGATTGGTCAATAGCCATGACCGCTTCACCCAATGGTTCTATTTATCACTGCACAACACTGCAGTTCCTATGTTGTTTTTATTCAAACTTTCATGCATATTACACATTGGAACGTCGTTGCTGTTCACAGTCAGGGATTGTTTTTTTTCTAGCGGAAGGAAGGCTTTTAGTGATTTTACATCATGAAAGTTGCACAAATAATTTTTTTTTTACTTTAATATTTTTATTGTGTGGTAACCGTTTTATAAAAGCTATAAGGTACGAGAGGCTGTGCTGTATCGTGAACGTGCCGAACGACACCCTTCAGCCGACACAGCACAGCCTCTCGTACCTCTTATTGCTTACATAAGATATAATTACAAATTTCTGTCATGAAACTATAGATGGCACAGGCTGCTGGGTCTCTAACTCAATTTGTTAGCGATCACATCATTATCTATATAGCGTAGCTGATTGGTTCTGAAATTGTTAATGTTAACAACATCAGCAATGCGTGACTACATTTAATGCCCTTCCGATATTTATCCTTGTTTTCGCATGGGCCGGTTGAGCCTCTTTTGCATTTTTACAGTGGGTGAATCTCTAGTTTTCACTGGTGATTGTCATTTGAACCTTTCTGGATCTGCCATCAAATTCATAAGTTTATTATTATATCAAGTGCTATGAGAAAATGCTATAAATCTCCACCTCCAGCATTCTCACTCGCAACATAGCTTATATAAGCCGAGACTTATGTGTACAGAGGTGACGTAATGACGCAAAGACATGCTCAATTCTCCGCGGAAATCCACCAGTACCACTGGAATAAAAAAATATTACAATTGAGTCTTGAATTGAGCTAAAGCAAGCAGATAGTTTTGAACACTGGCTGGTTATGTACTTGCTCAAAAATGTATTTAGGATAATTTTTAACCCCAAAATGTTACTGACTGCAGCTTTAATAAAGCTACTTCAGTTATTCAGTCAAGAGCAGTGAGTGATTATCTCTTTGTCTTTTGTTATTTGATTGTCATTAATGAGACAAAGGCAGCAGGTTTATTAGGATCCAATATATTGATACACCTCAGATTTACACCCAACTGTTTACACTCACTTAAGACGTGAACGACTGGTTACATCAATACTTGCTAAGACGGCATATTTGTGTGTATTTGACCATTTAGGCCCACACCTGAGGCTCAAAGTATACTTTGCTTACCCACGTTTGGCTATATCTTGCAGTGCTCACACAGAAAGCCGCCTGGGGAACAGTGTCTCTTGCATGGCTTAATGCACTTTCAATAACACTGTTTAATATCAATGTATTGCAACAGTAGAATGCATTTTACAACACTTGCTTATTTGGCTAATTTTGAATGTTAAGTTGGGCTTTTAGGGAGGAACAAATGGGCACCGCTGTAAAGGAAATGAAGGTGCGCTGGACAAGTGCAGCAGTGGCACAATAATCGTTTTACCTCGATTATCTTTCGATAATCGTTGGAAGCCAAAATAAAAAAAATCTATAACAATTAATCACACAGCCCTATTTTAAATAGTAATAATATTTCAATGTTTATTTATCTTTTACTGTATTTTAAATTAAACTGGTGGGACCTTAGGCTTCTTTCAAAAACAAACTTTTGAATGGTAGTGTATATCCGTAATGATGTCTGTTGCAAAAGACCTACTTCATTTACATCTGTACACTTGCACAACCTTGAGTGAGGTCTCCTTCCAGTTCCAGCCTTGCTGAATGTGATATTTACAGAGCATCCCATTAAAGATCACTCAATCCCCCTCTGTCTTTCCTGCCACACACTTTTAATTAACTCAGCAGTGATTTGCCCATCCGCCTGTCCTCTCCCTCCATTACAGGGACGTTTGTTTTGTATTATACAAACGTTTCGACCATGAGAAAAAAAACTGCCATTGCAGCAGAGGAGAAGTGTCATTCATCTAATACGTTGCTTGCAGGGTGAAACGATTCTACTCAATTAGTCAGTCCTCTCTCTCTCTCCACAAACCAGCCATCAAGGTACCATCTTGGTGAAGAAATATGGCGCAGCATGGTCAATACAGGAGCCATTCGTCACTACCTCACAAGTCCATTTAGGGAAATGAAAAAGGTCTGGACAAACAGGCAGCCAGATGTGTCCAGCCTTAGGCTGATTGGATTTTTAAGCACAAATGCTCCATGGTGGCATGGGAAATATCAGACACACCAGTACTACTTAGCATTAAGGCCCTTGAGTGTTTTTGCTTTGGAATGAAATTGCTTGACAGGAGCCATGTCATTATACTACATGTTTTTGTTTGTGTTCAACAACACTTCAAATCTTACCATCTAACGTGGACTGAAGCGGTCCGATACGTCCCATTCTCCTGGTTCTCCACACATGTCTGGCAGAGGGTACATAGAGCTGAGTCACCTACACACAAACAATAATACAAAGCAAGTCAGTTCACTACAAGTTATGCATTTTTAAATGCATTTTTGTTTACATTAGGGATGTGCCCAAACCCATAAGCTTTATTCAGAAAGCCATGGAAAATAACTTATTAAAAACTAATTATACCTAATAAGAGAAAACTCCTTCTGCTTGCTAGCTAACAGAGAGATGTGATAGACTTATTTAATAGAAAAATATTAAAATTGCGATGCAATATTGAGTGTGTAAAGGTAATGAGTAAACTCTATGAGCGCAGCGCCATCAGCTGTGCTGCAGTTTCTGTATGTGTCTCTCAGAAATTAGTGCTTGTTAAGAGATACATCAACTAAGATGCTGCATTATACACATTTCTACTATTTCATAACTATTTAAACATATAATACATTACAAAAGAGAAATAGAAAGTTTGTGTCTGTGACTCGTCATGCTGCACCGCATAGAGTGTAGACAGACAGTATAACCAATTATAAGGGGCTCTGTTGGTTTTTGTAGTTTCTGACCAATAGGAGCGATTTCTTATTAAAGCAATACGATTGATGAGGGAGAGCAATCCGCAGTTCCTCTGGTAAACAGACAAACACATTGCCCTAAAGAACTTATTCCTTTTATTTAACATTTACTACTATTGTTTTAATTAAACGATATTTTAATTATTGTTGTATTAATTATTAAAAGATTAAAAAGTTAAAATAAAAAAATACATTAAATAATAAAAAAACAATAAATTTTTTTTATCTAAATACAAATAAGTTTGCCATTGCCACAGATAGAAATATTAACTTTGCTGTACACCCCTAGATTAAATAAATAAAACCATTACATTTTCATTATAAATTGTATTTATTCTTTAAAATGCAAATGCTTGCCATTCACTGGCAAAAATCTAATTGGTCCAGCTTTAATTGGATATTTAAATGTTTATCATTCAAATACATTGCAGTCAATTTATCAGGCAGCAAAACGAATAATTTTGTTTATTAGGTCTTAATCATATGATTAAATTATTTTTACCTTGTCTGCCCTGATGTTGACCTCATCAGAAAGCCAATGACCCGATGGACAGAATGGTCTTCTAATATCTCGGGCTTTGAGCATTTTCACAAGGTTGGTAATCACCTAAAATATTTAGAAGAAGAAAATGTTTAGCACAATGTGAATTCAGGACAGTGGGAAAAAATGGCTGATATGAAAAACATACATATTTTAATCTTTTAAAAACATTACAATTTAGTCATTAACAGTTCAGCAACCAAAAAAAACTCACTGTCCCATAGGTTTGTCCTATTTCTTTAAAAAATATAATTAGTTTATGTTGACATAGCTTGTGTAATAGTGCAACCAACATATACACACTCACAAAAACAAAACACATACACGCACTACTATTTAACAAATATGTCTTTTCTACTGCAAGTCTTCATTCTCTTTGAACATCTAAAGTCAATTGACTTCATCTGAATTCACTTATCTACACTTCTATTTAATACTAACTTTTCTCCGATTACAGTGTCAAACAAACGTCTGGAAGGCCGTTTCTAGAGAACGCCTATCAATCTCTGACCAAGGAATGTTAACGTCACTGTAATAACGGCAAGTGCAAAACTCTGTTGCTGGTGGGCTTGAGGGGCAGGGGGTCCGAAGGCTCTTCCTGTCTAAATGGAATGAATAAGCATTGGTTAATTAGCCCATCGGGTTAAGTGCAGGCCTTAATGGGTCTCTCCAAAACTCCTGCGGTGACATCTCTCTCCAAACAGGGCCAAGAAGAAAGTTCCATTAGCAATATTAATACAAGCTTAGTTGATCATTTTCATTCAATTAACTTCTTTCAATTAAATAGATAGCTCGACAATAGGAGTGATAAAACATCCGGAGGGACGGCCCATGGCTGGAGGCAAACATTAGTGTGTGAGGGGTCAACTGCGTTAGAGCTGACTGTAAATTGCACATTCAATTTGGGAAATGCATTTCTCCTGCTTGTACTTCTTTAATGGGTCGTTTTAGCTGACAGGAGGCGTTTTCCGCCATCTTTTGTGGAAATCTTTCAGAGCCTTTTGTGTGCTGCACTGACTCAACCAGTATAACCCAAGCAGTAAGATGTCTTTTAACGTGCTTTTCTCTGAACAAGAGTCTTGCTGGAATAGTACAGAGAATTCCAGTGTGTTTGATTAGGGTTGGAGCTGAACTCAAAGACTGATGTTGCCTATCCCTGACTTAGGATCTGTTTCTATCAGTTTTAATGACAAAATAAAGGCATAGAACCAGCTTATTTGTAGTGCACTAACATGGTTTATATAACTAGTTTAATAATAAGGTTAGTTAAAGGTTAATTAAGGTTAATAAACGATAAATACTTATGAATGTACAAAATTTGTAGTTGCAAATGATAACTTCACACTTATTGGAAAGTGGCCCATCAGATCTTAAAACATGATATTCATCTAAATTTAAATCATCTAATGGATGTGGCTTTTGTGGTTCATGGTCATACTGGCACCAGCTGCTGCAGTAAATGAGGCATTTTCAAACAACTTCGACAGGTTTTTGTTTTTTTTTACATTTATCCTCTTTAAATGCACATTGCCAACCGTGCACAGCTGTCCTAAATCCAGCGGAGTGGCAGTGATGCTGGAGCTTGGGCCCGTCGTCGTTGCTAGCAACTGTATTTACAATGTGGTTTTTTTCCCGTGGTTAGGTTCACATTCACAAGGGAACATTTTTTTTACATTTTCAGTGCACCTGTTTGTGTTCTGGGATTCCGCTCAGAGTGGTCATCCATCAAGATGGATTGGCAATTTAGCTCCACAAACTAGCTGTTGTGGTTACACATGTGCATAAATGTATATTAGTCTGGATTAGCGCTCTAAATGATCAATTACATAGGTACTCTTTGATTTTCAAGTGTGATAAGTAATGTTCCAACCCACTGAATTAGACACGGCTGGGTTTTTTTAAAATGCATCTCCCATTATTAACCCTCAATCGGGTCATCTCAGTGGAATAAGATTTTGTGATTTTTCATACATTATCTATCTAAACACACACAAAAAACGGCTTGATTCGGTTGTTCTGAAGGTGTGTACAAAAAATATGTTTACACTTCTGGTCTTCAGGGTCAATATGACCTCACATTGAAATGAAAGGCCTTGCACTAGAGCAAAAATGCAATGCATCATAAAAAAATAATATTAAGCTATATTAAGCTAATGGTGTAGTTGATGAATTGTGTGGTATATGAATACAAAAGTACTTTATATCTCCAAAAACACAGCATTAATGAACAGATAAAAAGTAAAAAAAAAGAGATATTAATTGTATGATTAAAAATTGTAAAAATTTTTGTACAATTACTCAATCAATTGTTGGGGTCGTATAGACCCCGAAGCCTAGATGTGTAAATAGGAAACGAAGACCATTTTAAGGTTAATTATAATACAATCAGTTCATTGGTTCATTCTCACCATAAGCAAACTGCTCCAGAGTTTGTTCGTTTTTTTTTTTTATTAGGCCAAGAAGACCCTGCCTCGTTCAGGCGTTCTCAGACTATTTTACTCCGTTTTCGAGCGTGATCACTTTTTTACTTCTTTTATTTCCCCATCTAAGTGTATTTCTCCAAATTAAGAACAATGATCTCCACAATTATCTGTTGACTTAATCTGAGCAAATATTTGAAAACGTATTGTGTAATGTGTTTACTTGTGTGAGTATATAAAGCTTGAAGGGATAGTTCACTTTGAAATTAATTTTTGGAATAATGTGGAAACAAAGACACCTACATCTTGGATGCCCTTGAGGTAAGCTAAAACATATCAAAAATTAATTTCAAAGTGAATCATCCCTTTAATATATGATGTAATCAACCAAAATCTGTTGCTCTTGATATTGTTTTAAACTGATTTGCTAAATGAAGAGTCTATACTAACAGTTGTGTGGACTAGATTAGATAGCAGTAATCATAGTTTGGAGAAATGTGTAATATCAGTACAAGAAAAAGATTGATGTCATTCATTCAAGGGGAACATGATTTTTAAATGTAGATGTTACCAACATGTTCATGGAGACACATATGTACTGAGATGTACTGTATAATAATAAATCTACATTATTTTATAATGCAACAACACTAAGTTTAACCGTCAGTGTTGGAAAAACTCTACAAATCTAATGAAAATAAGTTTAGTTAAATGAAAAGTAGGTAACTGAGCAGTCAAAAGTAAGCAAGAGATCTGGTTAAACCACAAACAAATAATGAGGAAAAAGCTGAAACTTGACATGGGGATGGAAGTAAGAACATGATGGAGAAAGATGAGGAAGAGGATGGAGATGGATCTAGTGAAGACAGCTGACTAATATCCTAATGCCGTTATTCAGCTCACTTAGTCTTGGCAAACAACCTATTAATTTCCCGAGTGAGTGGTCTTCCTGCCTGGCTGATCAGCACTGATGGCCATAACAGATGCTAAGACTATTCGCCTCATTAATTGTCAACTCATCTAATTAGGTCATCAAAGACGTTGTTAGGACTGCTAATACAGTGCCCGGTTAAAAGTAACGCACATCATTCACTGGAGGTATTATCACCACTAATGAATGTAGAATAAGTGCTTGTGAGAATCTTCTCAGTACCGGTTAAGTTTAATTCCTTTCAACTACAACACCTAATGAAAGTGAATTCTGCATTAACTAGGTAATAGGAGAGTGTGAGATATAGAGGAAATCACCTTAAAGAGCTGGACCCATCGTTTCTGCTGAGCTTGAATGCGCTGCTGTACTTGGCTGTTGGTTTTCACCCCGACACTACGGAACGCAGCTACATACTCCTCTTTGTGCTCTGTCTTAGTCTCAGGATAGGCCAGCTTAATGATTCCCAGACACGCGTCCCGCAAACACAGAGACAATGTCACCAACTCTGACAGAGAGAAGGGCATCATCGACGACTGGCTCTGACCTGCCCGAACAATGAAAAAACATTTATTATGTAACATCCCATTAAAGAAATAGGAGTGTAGGGGTTTTGGGAGTGTAATAGTATTAACAAAACCAAAATTACCTGATCTATTAAATACTTTAATATATTTCTATACAGTTACTAGTACATTTTTGCAGAATATGTATTATTACCATCTCCAGAGCTGCCAAAAAACTCGCTGTCATGCACAGAGATGAGTGAATGACTGAAGAGTGAACTGAACAGATAGAAAAGAGGGATGATCCTGTTGGAGTCCTCCGGAGACATTGGAGAACCTCGGGACATCACCTGCAGCAAGGGAACCATAGAGCTACACAAAAGAGACAGAGAATAAAGAGAAAAGAAAAATGGATTTATTAATATTATATTCAAGAAATATACATTAAAAAAAGAACAATGGGGAAAACTCACCCTGTGATCATTTTAGTCTTCATAGATGTGATTAAAAACCAGAGGTGTCTAAGAAAACGAGCATTGAAGGCTAAACTGTACAAAAGCCTAAAAAAAAGGACAAAAACATAGAATAAAGATGTTTTAGTCAAAGTACACCAGCTAAGAAGCAACCACAAATCCTTATGTAGTCTAGGCTATACACATACACACAATACCATTGCTAAACAAGTCACACTTTTAGTCAAAGGTGCTACAGGAACTATGCTCATCTCTAAATGTTCAAATAACCACATTTCCTGCCCATAAAACAGGAACTTCCCAAATTTCCAGCAGGACTCATAAAGTAGAAAAAAATATAAACAACCCAGTGAGCTGGAATTTCTAGTCTCTGTATGTGACCACAGGAAAGATTAAATGAGCCATTAAGCTTTATTTAGGTGAGGCACCTTCCATTAGTAAACTAGCAGTCTGCTTCAGGGTCGTAAACAGACCAGTGGTTCCTGTGGGGGCTCCATTTAAGTTAATGACGGCCAGAGAGACAATGTAGTATGGCTACAATTGCCTGAGCGTAGAAACAGTGCTGCCATTACAAATTAGACACTGTGCTCAGACCACCCAAATCATTAAACCTAACAGCCGTCACATCAGGGTGTGAGAAATCGCTCTGGTGGTTACTGCATGCTTGTTTTGTGTCAAGGGGTGAAAGAATAAATAAAAGCATAATTGCAAGTAATTAAGGGAGAAAATAAGATTAAAGTTGGGGTAAGGTTAGGTAAGAATGTCCACGCACACACACACACACACAAAATGTTATATCAAAATAAAATATCAAAACAACTACAGAACTCTCACTGAGAAATGGATGTAACTCTAGGACAAGCTGGCAGCCTTAGAGTAACTGGTCAAAAGAATGTAATAAAATCCATCAATACTGGGAAATAGGTAAAACAAACGTAGAAAATTAAACAGACACAGAAAGCAAAAAATAAATGAATCAGTTTATGACAAATTCAATCAATAACCAAATACAGTAAAGTGAGTTTACAAATTAAGCAATTATCTCAGCATCACAGGTTCAAGTGAAATTAGGCGATTTTATTATTATTTATTGCTTACATGCTTCACGGAGCATGCACTACAATTGGCAATAAAAAATGACTGTCTTTTTAACAGAAAAAAAACTGGGAAAAAACCCATACTAAATGGAAGTAAAAAGAACAAATCTATCTTATAATCTGAGAAAACAAAATCTAATGTTGTTTAAAGAGTGTTTATTGCATTATTTTAGTGTAGTGTGTTACCATAATAGTGTGTGTTCAGGACACTGTATGCAACTTTATATATTAGTATTTAGCTCAGCTGGAAAAGCCACTTGCGATGAACAATGATTCATCGTGGTTTCTCTTTACCACCAGTTTTATTATGGTGGATGTCAGTAAATGTAAAAAAAACAAGACAGATTTTAGTAGCATCGCATGGGTGTGGAATTTACGAGTTAATTTTTTTCCTCTAAATTATAGTTTTAAATTGTAACATTTACTGATTGTTCTGTAAATATGTTTGAAGTTTACTGTATTTTTGCAGAATTATTCTAATCAAATTTATATATATATATATATTTTTTTTTTTGCCTGTGTTTGCCTGAAATGTGAACAAAGCTATATGGCTTTACTGGAAATCACACAAAACACCCAATTTCACAAACTAGCTACTACATATTTATAAGTAAGATATGCAAGGAAAATGAAGTTGCTCTTGGATATCTTGTGTCTATTATTAACATGAATAATGAGAGTAGAGTTTTATCTAATCTAATCATAATTAAAAAACACTATGAAGATGATTTTAAATTTACAAAATTACAGCAGACTTAACATTAATGAGACCTTTCCATGAACAGGAACCAAGCACTATTTACTCTAACAGTTTTTAATACTTTAATGACCTGTTTAGAGTAAAATACAGCCATACTCTTCACTTTAAAATATGATAATGTTTAAAAGGCAACCAAGTTTGCATGCGCACTGGGTGCTTCTTTAAAGGTTGTAAATCAGGGACAGCTGTTATACCTCTTGTAAAACTATCCCATCCACTCCTGCAAGAATTAATCTTCCTAGGCCAGCTAATTATTTTGTACAGATATCCGATAATGATAAAGTAGTGAAGGCAGGATTTATGATAAAAGCCTCCTCTCCTGGAAGGAGCTGTAAAATATAAAAATACCACCAAAAAATATTCAGGGAAAAAGGATGAGTAAATAATATGAAAGAAAACAATGGGAATAAGCAGTTTATGTCATGTATGAAAGTAATTGGAACAGGGAAAACATGTTGAAGAATCGTCAGAGGAGCAAGATTAAGAAGGAGATAACAAGAAAGATTAAGAAGTCTTTAAATGGTCATACAGAAACTTGTTGAGCGTCAAGTCAAATGAGGATGCATATTAGATTTTTTTCATATATTTTTGATTACTTTATATTTTCATAGAACAATTAATTATATTAAATAGTATTTAAATAGTATTCATATAAAAACATCATTTTGATTAGACAATAATGCGCAAAATGATTAAATGTGTTAAACAGCCAAAACATGAAATTTATTTATACAGAAGTTAGTAGTTAAAGTCCCCCTGTAATCAATAATTTTGTACCTTAAAACTCATCTTTGATCACCAAAATGTCATATTTAAACATTTTTTTTATTCCTGCACAATTATTTTATTCATGCCTTTATTCATGCTTTTATCATTTTATTCAAACATTCCTGCACAATTATTTTATTCATGCCTTAAAATAGCTTGAATATAACTACACCCTTGCTTTATTTAGTTTACACGAAACCATATATATGCAAATGAGCCCCGCTTCCACCAGCTCAAACAAGCTCGTCATGTATCAGAATGGTAATGCGTTTTATGGATTTTATGGAAAATACGGAAGTGTAAAAGCGCAACTTATGTGAGTAATGTGACGTACTGCTGATATTTTACGCTATCTCTGATGTCACAAGTTGCGCTTTAGGTGCAAGTAGACTGTGTTTGGCCAGAAGCTATTTATTTTACTTTATAAAGTTTTAAATATGATTATTTCTCATACACAAACTCATTGTTTTGCTTCAAAGGGGCTTCATTAACCCTCTGGAGGCATATGAAGATTTTGTTTGATGGATGGATTCACTTTTTCGAGCTTCAAACTAATGGTTGCAATCCACTGCCATTATAAAAGCTCTTAAGCGTAAGGGTGTTTATTAATTAACTCTGATTATATTCGTCTGAAAGAAGAAAGTCATATAGACCTAGGACGGCTTGAGGGTGAATAAATCATGGTGTAATTTTCATTTCAAAGTGAACTACTCCTTTAATTGTGTGAAGACTGTTTTCTGACAAGATTTTAATACCAATACTGAGAACATAAAAGGTATATGCCAGGGTGCTTTTATAGCTTAATACACTGCGAGAGATGATTTAATGAGATTAAACACATGGCATGTGTTGAAGTTCTGATTAGCTGATTGACACTGGCTTTACCAATGTCCCTCTCCCTCATTAAATTAGACATTCTCTCTTCCCTTGTCTTTCACACCACCTTCTCTCCATCACTTTTTTTCTTTCTCAAGTTCTTTCTGCTGAAATCCTGTTCTCATTTTGTCAATATAGCAGAACCAGAAGTAGATTAAGCAAAGGTAATTGAGAGGAGAGCTCATTAAACTAATTGATGAGTGACAGCAACTAAAACTGCCCTGGTGAAAGAAAAAACACAGCAAGACAAGACTTAACCGTCTGACTGCTTCATTTGAGATTTTACTGTTTTCTGTTTTTAAAAACCAGCAGAAAAAGAGAGGCAAAAAAAAATCACTACGCCCACAGACTTGAGGACAGTTTTATGTTTGAGAATCTTTATATACTCATATAAAAGTGCATCCCAATTCTTATCCGACTCCGATCTATAGCACTTTTTTGACTGCATCTCTTTTATCAATTAGAGAGGTACAGCACGATTCACTTATCTTGCAATGAGAAGCGTGATATAGCACAAGTGTGCACCATGCAATACATGGTAACGCTTCCTTTTACAGTCCAGTTACCCATGTAAATACTATGTACTTATTTTAGTAACTACAATTACTGAGTAATAACTATTACTAACCCTGAACCTACCCCTAAACCTACCCCTGTTCCATGTACTTACCTTATAATAGCCAGTACTTTCTAGGTAAGTACACTGTAAGTACTGTACTGTAAAAGGAAGCGTTACACAATACATCTAGTTATTTGGGTTATCTTAAATGCTATGTTGCACAAAATGCTAGGTGATTCATTTTGTTTGCATGCGTTAGTGTGATCTGACCTGACTCTGGGCACCATCATACGGTGCTGCACCATCAATGTGTGACAGATGGAAGCCATCATGGTGAAGATGTCTTCACTTGCAGAGTCTCTCCACACTAATGTTAGCAGAGCATTAGTCTGCTGCTTGGTGTCCAACTTCTGTACACATTCCTCTGTTATGTAATACACAGAAATCCAACTGCCATCCTTTTGAAAAAAAGAAAAACACGATTATATGCACCCATTGTATTCTACTCTCTGAATATTTTCTTTTGTGCAAAGACTTGGATAAGAGATAATGTGTGTGTACCTGTGCAGCAAGAGGCTGTACAGTCATTTGTTCCTCATCTTCTGAATCACTGTTGAGGTCAGCTCTCCTGTTGCACTCTGTCACTGGCAATAATGGCAACAGAGTCTGTAGAGCGTTTAAGTACAACAGCAACCCTTCCTCTGAGAGTGAACCTATACAAAACAAACAAAATACTCAAACCTGATTCCTAAATATACTCTCAAAAATATCTAAAAAAGAGTTGCAAATTAATTTCTAAAGGGGTCACCTTGTAAAGCACATGTTATACTAGTCATACAGTGCAGTTTTATCTTTCTTACACACTCTACTTACCCAGTCCTGATTCTCCAACTGACAGCACAAAGTAAAAGAGCCAAGGAGCCTGAGCTCTGGCCTGGGCAGAGGAGGCTATGGTGGTCTGGAGAGACCAAAGGAAGTTCTGAAATGGGAAAGCTAGTTTTGGGTCTGCCAAAGCTGGCACGAAGAAATGATAGATTTGTTCAGTGAAAGGCGCTGAGATGAACTCCTCAGTGAAGGCTGTAAAAACAAACTGCCTGTGAATGAGAGAAGAGAAAAGGTTATGAATTTAATACTCTAATGACTAAAATGTACTGTAATTGTACCTTATTATGTTTTAACCTGCAGTAAGTACTTTCATATTTTCAAAATAATCACAATATAGATCCATTTCAATACTAACATACATTTACACACACTTTTGGCCATATGTGTATCTAGGAGACAACAAAACCCTCAATTTCCTGTCAACAGGATACCTTTTATTAGCAGGATTTTGTTAGTTACCATATTTAGGGTATACTCACACTATGTACAGTTGCCTTGTGAAATGCCCTGGCGTGATTATCGAACCAGGCCATTATAAACCTAAATATACTCTATTTAATTACATTAATTGAAAAGTGTACTGTCCAAGTAATGATAGATGATGTTTGCTGATGTAATGATGACAGTAGCGCACACAAAAGTAGAAGCTGTTCCATGCTCTGGCACGGTTAACAATCACACTGCATGTGTACCGCATCTTCCAAACGGGCCAGCGATGGTTAAGCAAACAGCGCCTGGGACGGTACGAAGCGATCACACTAATCAAATGAACCAGACTTTGGGGGTCAAACATGCTTGGGTAGAGTTCAGATCGCCTAGTGTGACTACACCCTACATATACAGTACAGGTCAAACGTTTGAAAACATTACTATTTGTAGTGTTTTTCAAAGAAGTCTCTTATGCTCATCAAGCCTGCATTTATTTGATTAAAAAAAAACAGCAAAAACAGAAATATTATGAAATATTATTAAAACTTAAAATAACGGTTTTCTATTTTAATATAATTTATTTCTGTGATGGGAAAGCTGAATTTTTGGTATCACATCCAATCTTCAGTATCACATGATCCTTCAGAAATCATTCTAATGTGCTAATTATCATCAATACTAGAAATGTTTGCATTTGTGTGATAAAAAAATACACTAAAAATAAATAGTAATTATAACACTGTTATAACCCTTTTTAAGTTTCATACATTTTAAAATGTAATTTATTCCTGTGATCAAAGCTGAATTTTCAGCATCATTACTCCAGACTTCAGTGATACATGACCCTTCAGAAATCATTCTAATATGCTGATTTGCTGCTCAAGAAACATCTTATTATTGTCCATATTTTTAAGGATTCGTTGATAAATAGAAAGTTCAAAAGAACAGTCTTGTGAGCAAGACGAGGCCAAGTGACGTGAGAGAGCATCACAAGGCCGGTGGATTGAGTAATAATGAATGACACCTGTGAGACGTACCGGTCTCGTATCTCTCAGGGAAGAGTGGAAGCATAAAGGAGACGCAACAACAGTGAAGATGGAGAGAGGAACAGGCCTGCTTTAATGTTGCGTTTTGTTTCTGTTTTGTGTGGCCCATTGTTCTTTCTGTTCTTATACTTTCATTTTTGTATTGGTTTATTTTATTTATTAAAATCGTTGAACGTTCGCTGGTTCTCGCCTCCTTCTTCCCATAACACCTGAACTCCGTTACAAACAGCATTTGAAATCCACTGTAACATTATGTAACAAAATGTCTTTGCTGTCACTTTATCAATTTAATGGATCCTTGCTATTAATTAATTATTTTTTTTTTAATCTTACAGACCCTAAATTTTTGAATGGTAGTGTAAATTAATAACCTACAAAATGTAAAAGGAAAGAACAAATTTAAAAAAGTGTCAATGATAATTTCAATCAGAAGGTGATAACAACATCTGGCTGGTTTGTCTAGATACGTGCCTCTGTGTATAAGAGTGTATGTGTGTGAGAGAAAGAGAGAGAGAGAGGACAAACACAGGACTGTATGCACAAGCTTATACTCTCGCGCTCTTGTCGTTCTTCAGAGAGAAAAGAAAAGAAAACAGCACTGTTCCTCACTCAGAGTGTTAGAATGGAGGGTAAAAGTTGTGTAAACATTACATGTTGAGTCAATGAGTCTCTCTGGATTTTACTACTCTCTGTAAACAAAGCAGTGAGGGAATTACTGTCCATTGGTCCTCTAGAAGGATAAAGCTAACGGTCTTCAATAAGGGCAACCTTTTACTGAGAGGGACCCGTGCACCACACATACACCAAAACAAAGACATTCTTTGAACAGCTTAAATTGAATGCTGTCCAAAGCATATATAGTGTAAAAGGCTGTGAATCATTTGAACTAGTCAGATTTCTTTACAGTATGAACGTATGTGAGTGTGTACCTGGTATCCGGGGACAGGAACTGTATGTAAAGTGCAGAGGCTTGAGTGTGTGTTCCAGTAGCATTTGTGCCAGCGGAATGGAAGGTGAGTCACTATATTCTAGACTCGATGGCAACTTGTGATTCACTAAAACATACAGAGATCTGTAGTATCCTAAAAGACAGAAATGCATTGAAATTAATATGATTAAAGCGATGCAAACATTTTCTAATTTAAAAAGAGAATTCTAAGTACAGTCTCTAACTAAATATATTCATCTATGGCCTCAAAGTATGATTAAGAAGACAAATCAAACATAGGGCAAAACTCTGTACCTTTCTGTACCATATAGCGCAAAATTTGCTCAATAAGTGCAGTGACATAGTTTTCATCCTGTAAAGAGGGCAAGTAGGTTCTCTCAGATGAAAACACCTCCAGCATCCGCATCGGGACTGTCACATTCAGGCTGTTATCTTCACATCCTTGCAATAACCTTAAGACAGACAGAAAAAATGCTTAGTGACCAACCTACAAGCAGATGTAAAGGGGGTTTTTTTATGCCAGAAATTTTTATTTTAGGGATTCTACTATAGAAAACAGTATCTGGGGAACATCTTATTTCATACCTGCAACAGTGTCCCAGCATCCTCTTGATCTGAAACAGGCAGCTCTGTCTTTCTGGCCCTGTCAGCAGCTTGACGAACTGAGCATGATGCTTTACCAAACTCTGACACATCCAAATCTACAACAGTAAAAACATTAACATCCTTAAATGCACATAAATCCAAGGAAGGTTCTTGGATTTATTGAAGACAACAAAGCTCTCCAACTTCTTTTTATATTTCATCAATTCACATTAAAAAGGCAATTAACAACATTGACCCTCATATGATATCAAAGCTTTTTAAACCGGCAATGCAGATCATTTTGGTTCTTACCATTCTGTTTCTGTCTTCACTCTGTCTGTAAAAAAAGAGAAGCTGGCGAACAAGTTGGCTGAGTATGGCACTGTCTGTAAGTTGAGGGCCAGAGCCTGACTGGCACTGACACACACAGTGGTCGAAGCAGCCCCTTTGAATGGCATACTATATGAAACAGAGAGAAAATTCAGGAATTTAACAATCTGTCCATCAACTACAAGAATAGGTTCAAAGAAGAAACCCATCCACACTTGAGTTTAAAGTGATTCCACATACTTGCTGTTTTCGGTCTTGGTATCCCCTTATGTATGACTGAATGATGATTGAATTTTTTAGTCTTTTCCTCTCATCCTGTGCGAAATACAAACATAAGTAAATCCTATTATATTTGTTCATAACTGCAAGATTCACATTCTTATATCTGGCTTTAATCTAAAACATAGATAGAACTACTAGGATACACACATTATGGGAGTTTTATAATACACCAATAAGCATTTGGACACACTTGAACACACTTAACACACTTGAAAATGAATAAATGTAATTTCATTAGATAACAAAAGTCTAACCAAGCTAACATAACTTTTTTGGTCCTATATTCACAATAAAATGCTTTAAACCTCTGTAACATATCCTAATGATGGATACTCACCTCTCTTTTCCTTCTTTCTTCCTGTGTTCGATGAAGAAGAGATGCTTTTTCCTCCTGAACAAAAAAAGAATGCGTTAGACAAATCAAAATAGATTCAATATCAACATGGAACAAAAATTACCAGATTTGTGTTGTCCATGTATGGAAATGATTTACACTAGAATTAGAAAACAAATATTCACAAATATACAAAATGGTAAGTTTCCAAGTAATAATAATTTTAGACCGTGTCAAATGTTGTGATATATATCACATGGAAAACTTACTTTTCTGCTAGCACCCCCAAGGGACACCTTGGGTGTTCTCCTGAAATCTCCCTCAAAACTGAACATGGTTACACTTTTCCCATTGAGCAGCAATCAATACAATTATCTTGTGTGCGGTGCAACAAAGTGCAGTCTGTGCCGGCAAGACAGAGAAAACAAAAAATGATGAGATTGGAGTCAATGAACTAATCATAACGGAAACATGATCTCATAACATAATTTATGTTTGCTTGTTACAATAAGTACCAGTGAAGATGCTGCTTAAATACTACTGTGAAATAAAGCAGGCTGTTATGATGAAGATATTTAAAGAAACTGTATCCTTGTGATAGATAACTGAGGAGGTGCAGAAGGTTACAGTGGGCGTGAATGGAAATCGTCACTCCGCTTTCAGCAGGTGTGATGATCAACACTAAACAGAGCTGTAACACAACCGTATCTACAATCAGAAATGACACAACATGACCGCTGAAATATTATTTAAAATGTATGTACACATTATTTTATACGAGTACAAATATTGCCCTGCACCCTCATTTGAGCAAAACGTGTTCAAGAAAAGGTTTGTTTCATAAGGAGACAAACACATTTGTTATGACTCAAGCCAGGCTAGTTAGCTTGCTAACATAAAGAACCAGTAAATAATCACTATACCAGATGTTCATCATCATTTAAGAACGTGTTCTTTGAAGTTTTAAGTATAAATGATCATTCGCGCTGTGAGAGACGCGAGGTTCTAGCATTTTCTTCAGTCGGATCCAATGAACTTCTCTGTTAGCCTCTTGGCTAAAGGTTCTTTGACTAGCTAGCTAATGACTCAGCAGCAGGTCAATTGTCTTTCACATCGACAATTCCCAATTTCTCAGAAATGTACAAGTATAACTGTATGTTATTTGGGCTCTGTCATCACTTAACGAGAATTAAGACAGTAATTTGGAAACATAAATCCTGTGCTCTGCTCTGACATATGATGTTAACGTTAGTTCAGCTTGACAGAAACTTCAGTCATATGTCGCTCCTAAAGTCACCTCGTGATTTCAGTGAGGTTTTACAGCTTTTTCTACTGATGAGTCGTGTTAGTAGATAAAATGCGAATTGTTTACCTGGTTTTATTGAATGATCAGCCGAACCATAGAGTTCAGCGACTGGAAATCAAAGAAAACAAAACCGAAATCGTTGCTCCTGCTCGACTAAACAAACACAACACAGAGAAACGCCCGCCCACTCTGTAGCAAGGTGGAATGTGATTGGACAACACAACACTGGCTACCAAACGATTGGTTAAAATCTAGGTCAATAACGTGAAAATGTCACTATTACTTCCTGGATGATTCCCAGCAATAAAAGGAAACCAGTTGCGGACGGTGAAAGGGATCGTAATCACCGAGACGTTGAACTGGATCATGATGTTTATATTAGATATTCTTAAAAAAATGTATTATAAAAATACCTTTCTTTATTGGTTTCTTTGTAAGTCATGTAAATAATGAATTGGTAAACACATATGGCATATCAAAAAACAACCATTTTACATAAAGTTTTGAAACATTAAAATGCATAGAACACCCAAAATGTAGGCCTACTGTGCATTTATTAAAAAATATATTTATATCATTCTGAACCTGTATGACTTTCTTTCTTCTGTCGAATTGAGATGTTTTGAGGAAAAAATATGTTTTGTTGTTGTTGTTTTCCCTCTCCATAGAATGGAAGTCAACATTCTTCAAAATGTCTTTTATGTTCCACAGAAGAAGAAGAAAAGTCGATTTGGAATGAGAGTGAGTAAATGATGACAGAATTACAGTTTTAGGGAGAACTAACTTTTGAAGCCAACTAACTTACTTTACAAACAAATACTCACTTTCACACACATCCCCCTAAATATTGTAGAATAGGTCTACACTCATTGCTTGGCATCTGATTCTTGTTGGACAGCAGTAGCGAGACAAGAAACCTCTCAGTTTCTCATATATGTAATAGAGGGATTTATGAGTTATTGATTGATCATATCCTGCCTTTTAGACCTGAAAAGGGTATAACGAGCCACTACAGCAAGTCTTCTGGAGCTGCTTCAGAATACAAAATGGGGGTCTCATCATCTCAAAGGTCTCTAATTTTGAAAGATGTCAAAAAGGGTCACACATTTACGTCAACTCCCTGAGTTATATGTCTCCATAACTCTTTGTTGAGTCTGGTTAATTGTTCAATATATATATATGGATATATATGAAGAGTTCATATGAAAAGCCTTTAAAGTTCCATTTGAAAATTTTCTTCGAAAATGATAATTTATATTTAGCTTGTATATTAAAGTTCAGTCATTGCACTTAAATGGCAATTAAGATTACCTATTAATTGTCATTTAAGTGAAATTACTGAACTTAAATATACATGCTTGATAAAAATGGTCATTTTAGAAGAAAATTTCAAATGGTATTTAGAGGCTTTTGCATCTGAACTCTTCATATATATCCATACATATATACATATATATATATATATATATATATATATATATATATATATATATATATATATATATATATATATATATATATATATATATGTGTGTGTGTGTGGAAATATAATGCAGGGAATAGCTTAACAACACTTTATATATATATACACACATATATATATATATACACACATATATATATATATATATATGCACACACACACACACACACACACACATATATATATATATATATATATATATATATATATATATATATATATATAAAATGAATACAGAATCCCATTGCTTTACATTTGTCTTAAATATATACAGTAGGCCTATAGGCTATGCTTATACTTCCATCAAGTTACATGTACAATATTCTTTTAAACCCAGAATAGGTTTTGTAAAAATATTCAAAACAAATGTGGGTTATAAATAATTAATTTATACAAACATTCACAGAGCACATTTTTATATCTAACTTCAAAGTACACTTGTCATTTTTTTTTCTATATTGAAAGTTCATCATTAAATCTGTTTATGAGCTATGTGTTTTGTACTTTGCAGTCATTAAATGATAAAATGCCCTAAAAAACAAGACTGATCATTCATCAGTCAGAGACAAATGTAAAAGCTGAGCTTAAGAAATATTCATAAGAATAATTGAACATTGAAACATGCTCGGGCCAAATGCACCTCACTGCACTTTTTTTAGAAAAAAGAAGATAATGAAAAAAGAGAGAAGAAGAAAAAATCTGACAACCTCCAATTAATTTGTGCAACTAAATGTGCTTTTCTGAAACACAACACTGTCACATTTACGTTACATTAAAAAAATGGATATGTTTTGGGAGGGAGGTCAGGTTTAGAAGACTTAATTATCTCGAAGAAGACAACAATGTAGCTTCTGATTAGGCCTTTTGTTTTTAAATCATGTAAGCCCAAATGTGCAGATATAAACCAGTAGCCTACACTATTACTTTATTAAATCATAAGGGTTGTTGATTTAATAAATAGCCGACGTTATACATTGCTTTTAAATATTTCCTCGGTTCTCTGCTTGTTTTGTGGGGCACTCGTTTTAATAAACAGAGAGATCTTTGACTCTTTGCTGTTCTTATGACAGGTATGAAATGAATTCATTTGAATTAGCCTGACATCTGGCGACATCGTCAATCACGGGCTCGTGTCACGGAGAAAGGGGACTCGTGGGTTATCTCGTTTAAAGCACATTTTAAATTACACCACTGACTGAATTGTGTGTGTTCATCACATTAGTGTAGTCTACTCAGTATTGAGTGACACCTGGCTTTTCGGCTTGTTTGGTCAGTGAAGCAAGATATAATCAAGGTTATCAAAGCAAACTGATAAAAACGCAAATTTCTGATATAGCCAGCCAGCCAAGGACTTAGCCTATGCGAATGAATTATATTATATCATAAATCTAAAGCGCTGAAATTTCCTTTAATGATTTTAGGCTGGTAGCTATTCGTTGTAAAGTGACCTTTCTCTACAAATTAAATTGATAAAAAAAGATTATGAGCCCGAAATGTGTTTAAAAACGATGCAATACACATTTCATCACACTGCCCATTTGTGCCATTGTGGTCGAAAATATTTAGGCTATTGCAATGAAAGTAGACAGTGAAGGTCCCGTTAAATTGCCTTTTCATAATGAACACATTTACCATTGGATAGGCCTAATTAATATATAAACTATTTCGATTTGTCATTGTGATATGTGTTCCACTTAATTGTGAAAGTAATTACCGAGCGAATGAGCAGCTCTGAGGAGAGTCCCTGGTTTCAGGCCCTTAATATCTGAGGGTGCAATAATAATAATTTCTACTCTTCCCTGATGTGATGAAAAAGAGCCATAAATCTCTCTGATCGCTGCAGGTCCATGGCTTCATATTTCACTGCTGCTTTACTAGAAATATTCATGCGATCCCTTAATGAAATTAAAACTGATGGGAAGCAGACAAAGCGGCAAGACACAAGAACGTTTAAACGCGTTTAAAGACACACATTTGATTGGGAATAGCCTAATTTTAATAATGGGGAATAATAAAGACCTCAAATAGGAGGATTCCAGATAAACTGAAATAAAAATAGGCCTAAATAAGATTATTGTTGCTTAGTAGGCTAAATCACGTGAGGCCATACCATTTATTCTTTTGCAGTCCATGATCGTCTAAATAGGTTATGGCCAACACTTTGGTGTTGTAAAGTTGTAGCAATTTTGAGGCTATATGATTCCTATTATTTCGGGTAACTTCATCATTACGGCACCCTGTTATTTTTCTCCTTTTGGTTCGTGACTTGTTGATTTCCCCTGAGCAAATAAACGCATGCGAGCAGTCTCCAGAGTGCGGTTATCTGATGAATTGAGGAAAACTAATCCGCTTTATTGGTAGACAGGTTAAGGGCAACAGAGTGTCAATAATTCTCTCTGGCCTCTTTCTCCATTAGCTTAAAGAGGCTAATAAGAGATCCCACAACAGGACACAGATCTTCCACACCCCCATCCCTCCATGTAGCCTATACCCTGCTTGAAGAAATAGCTAATTTAGATTTTAAGAGCGAGATCCACCGTTTGCTAAAGCCATATATTTTTTTTATTTCATGCCCAAGCCTATCCTATACATATTTTTCCTTTAAATTAAATCAAATATAGCCTACAAAATAGGCTATATATAGGCTACCAACATGTTACAATATTATCAGAAGTTTGTTGCTGTCATGATAAATGTTGACATTTTGATTAGGCCTGAATAGCATAGTGTGGCACATTGCCTATTCGGCTAAAATATAGCTAATATTGAAATAAATAACCTACACATTATATTGTTGTGGATGCAAAGTTGCTAAAATAGCCTATGCAAAAATCCAGAATATGCTACAATAAATGAATAATGTAACTGTTATGTGAATCACATATGCTAGTTAAGATTTAGATCTATTTAGATTAGATTTATTTTGATCATAAATAAAGACCGGCGCTACATTTCACGCGGAAAAGTTTTCAAGGTTTTGAGTCAAAAGTCAAAATGTGTTTTCGGAGTGGTTAGGCCCTATAGTTTAAAATAGTCCCTTAAATTATTATAATTTTTTTAACCTCCAGAGTAAACATCTAATAGTAGCTGTTTAGTAAACAAATGATCACAATAATATCAAACAGAAACTGGCAGGGTATATTTTATTTGAACTTTAT
The DNA here is from genome assembly GCA_030378365.1 of Hybognathus amarus. Lineage (NCBI taxonomy): Eukaryota > Metazoa > Chordata > Actinopteri > Cypriniformes > Leuciscidae > Hybognathus > Hybognathus amarus. The sequence continues at coordinate 34,728 of JAQIUQ010000302.1, read as the reverse complement.
TTCAAATAAAATAAAAAGTGAAAAATAAAATAATAAAATAAATAATGAAAGTTTGACCTGTGTTCTCAGGTGAAAGATATCATGTGGGGGGCAAGTTGTCACATGTGTTTTAAATATCGTAAAATAATGTATTAAATTTAGGCTAGCTATATTTAATAATGTATTAGGCCTATTATTAAATTTATAATTTATTAAAGGCTATTTGTTGCCCAAAACACTGCTCCGATTGAAATTAGGTTACCTTTTACATTTTTGGCAAATTGTTTTACTGCTTCAATTATGTAAAAAAAATATAACGAAAAATATTCACTGGAGTAGCCTACAAAAGAGTGTGACAAGGTTTGCCTTATGGTTGTCCTCAAATTTGTCCTCTCATGATTCAGAATTCAAAATATATTTAAAATAAAATGCGTTATGCGTATCCCACCTTGATATTAGGCTAATTCAAAGGCCTAATCATCGAATTATTTTTTAAACGCCCATAGCTTTTGCGTGCACATTCAGTTGTTTTAAGCATTCAATCTCTTTTTCAAACACAAATTATCCACGTATGAACAGGATAGCCAACTACCAGTTTTAGCCCTTTATTTAAATAGCATATCTTCGTTATAATACTTAGCTTTTTGCATTAAAAAAAAATAGTCTATATCTTGATAATATATCTTGTAGGCCTACCTATTAATTTTTTAAGGGATGCATGTGAAAATTTTTCTGTTCTGTATAGGCTGTAATTTTATGTTAATCATTGCGCTTTAATGCTTTCTTAAAACAATTAGACAACAAGTATGGATATAAAATATAGGCTATAAAGTAGCCTAGTCTATGTGCGTGTTGTGTCAACACAGTTTTTTTTCCACACACCCTTAACTTCCACGATGATACGAGAAAATTCTTATCGTTTGAGGACTATTGAATTTCTACTAGCGCACAGTGAACACGGTGAAATCATTGTCCAATCGGAAATCCACAAGGATGACGTGAATGACCAATCCACACCCTTTCGGGCAGCACTTGACAAGTGCTCTTCTGGCTTGCACACCTTGGCCAAGATCATAACTTTAAGGAGAGGAGCGGTGACACTTGTGACAGCCTTGTAAAGTTGCGAACGACGCGTGAATCTATTTGTGAGGTGGGCCAGATGGAGAAATCTGAAAACTTTCGAATCGACGCGCTTCTAGCTGTCGATCCACCAAAAGTGCAGACCTCGCCGCTGGCGCTGGTCACCTCCCTCTCCACATCTTCCATATCATCCTCCTCCGAAAGTGTCCAGGCGTCAGATTTGAACACGAACTCCGAAGCACTTCGGAACGAGACTCCTTCGCCCCCCAGAGATATCATCTTGCGGCTTGATTCCCAAGCCGGGTTTCTTAAATTCTCCACATTCGGGCATGGTCGGACTACACCCTCAGAGCAGCACCGGATTCCTCCTCAAGCTCTCTACGGTCATCCAATGTACACATATTCAGCAGCAGCGCTCGGTCAGCACCCGGCGCTGTCGTACTCTTATCCGCATGGGTCGCACCATCATCATCATCATCCCAATGACCCCCTCAAACTCACCGCCAGCTCCTTTCAGCTCGATCACTGGCTGAGGGTCTCAACTGCGGGAATGATGCTGCCCAAAATGGCAGATTTCAGTGGTGAGTTCAATTTGAAATGCATGTGGAAGTGGATAGCCTTAGGTAGCCTATAGGCGTAGTTTGCCCGACATTATTAGGCTATTATTATTTTCAATTTGTATTTTCTCATGTTCAAAATAGTTTGAATGTTGTGCTTTATATAGCCTAGGCTAGGCCTGTTTTTTATGTAATTCCTTATAGCCTCACGTTGCCCACCCTATTTTGAGTTTATACAGCCTGTTTATTTACATATGTTGTAATAAATAAAATATAGGCTAATCATTTAAGATTGCTCAGAGCAACGGATTACAGCCTGGTCTAACAAGCACGTGCAGGGTCAGTAAAGCTGTTCTTTGACTGAGACTGAACGAGCACTCCACTAAAATGGACAGATAATGGACAGAGGGAAAGTGGCGGACCAGTGTGAAACCCACAGCCTGCCAACTGTGTACACTGCAGACACTGTCTCTCTGTTCCGCTGCTCGTCTGCAGATTTTCTCAAACCTCTCCCAAACAAATCAGACAGGGTGGAAATGTTACCAGATGTACTGACAATGCCGTGGCACATAGAGGCTATGTGTGATATTGATCTGGGGAGAATGAGAGCTTTTAGCATTTCGTCCCATTGTATAAATTGCATTGTGTGTTAAAAATCCGAGTGCTCTAATGCTGAATTAGCCTAATCCACTAGGCTAGGCTAGCTACCACCTAAAAATAAATACAAAATTAAAAAAATAAAAAGCCCGTAGGCCTACCACTATCAAAAATAAATTATTTAACGCTTTGTGCAGTTGCCTTAGATTATGAAAATTGATGTTGATGTCTTGTATTGCATTATTGGTTCTTTACACCCTTAGTTTGTAGGTGGTTTTCTATTTAATAAATAAATAAATTATAATAATAATAGCCAAATAAAATATTAATATGAATAAAAAAGGAGGCTACAAAAAATATTTACAGAACTTGAAATGTTATTTTATTGTATAAACATGCTAAATCTGTTTTGGTTCTAATTTGAATTTCTGTGTTTAATTTATTTATGTTGTTTTACGAAATGTATGATGAAATATTGTCTAAATATGATAAATTACACATTTTATCATTTTAGGCCAGGCGCAGTCAAACTTACTGGGAAGTGCAGAAGACCAAGAACCGCGTTCACAAGCCAGCAGCTCCTTGAACTTGAGCATCAGTTTAAGCTCAATAAATATCTATCGAGACCAAAACGCTTTGAAGTGGCCACATCTTTAATGCTAACAGAGACACAGGTAAAATGCATCGCCTGAAAAAAAAAATAAACACTCAAATGTCATGTTAGAAATAATGTTAAATGTTTTTAATAAATAATAAATCTTTATAAATATGACTGAATAACATCAATAACGTCGGAAAAATCGCCAAATTCGACTTTAGAGTTGAAGTGTTTACGAATGAGAAATGTCATGTTTTTATTTCCAGGTGAAAATCTGGTTTCAGAACAGGCGTATGAAATGGAAGCGCAGTAAAAAGGCTAAAGAAGCCGCCCAGGAGGCCGAGAAGCAGAAAGGCAAAGGGAACCAGGATAAAATGGACGGACTTGAGAAGGACTTCCAGAAGGTAGATTCAGTGAAAAGTAACCGAATACGGGACTTTAGAGACAGTGACGACGAAGAAGGAGAAAATTACATGCTGAATTCATCTGATTGTTCCTCCGAGGATGAACTTACCAATGCCAGTGATATAAGTCCACAACCATGAGACTTCATTTACAAAAAAAAAACAAAAAAACACCCATAAAAGAGAATTATGTGATATGCATGTTATCATCTTGCAGTCATTATGGAAATGTTGAGGTGGACGCATCTAAATGAACTGTTTGTATACCACTTACAAACATCGACGGATACTTCTGAAGGTATAGCCTGACGATGTAGCAGGCTATGGTTGCAGAGCATGTGGTAAAATCGCATCTCATCAAGCATAATAGATGAGTAGGCCTATCACTATCAGTAATAATTAGCATCATTAAGACGATCCTATTCGATAACCACTTATTATTTTCTGAACTCGAGTGGGATAAAAATAATAATCTACTACAGCCAGAACCATATGTGATGTTTATTTTTATACAATGTATTTATAACGAAATTGCTTTTAAAATGCATGTAAATTATTGTTTATGTTTATCAGTTACACTTTGTGAATAAAATTTAAGAAAATTATAATTTTGGGGGGGCTTTTTTTACTTGTTACAATGTTGAACTCGTATATTCCATTACAAGCGTGAAGGAAAACCCTCCTCAACCAGGCTGGATGTGAAGCGGTCTCTGTCTCTTGTCAGTGGCATGGTCGGGTCATGGGAACCGCTGTTTATAGAGCTCTCATATCCGTGCAAATGTGCGAGTAAGCATACTCGAATATGGCCAAACATTTCTCACCACTGCAGCAATGGCCACCCAATAATGAACCTTTGAGACAAAGCCCATCCATCATCAGAGGACATCACATGGCCTTTTCTAGGTGTCTTTTATATTTATGTTAGACTTTAAGTGAAGGGAAATTACACTGACCTTTCCGCTGATTTTAGACACTTCATGTTATATCTATCCGGAAGTCTGTTTATGTCATGTTCACTGAGGAATGTTGAAAATTAGCCTATAGTAGCTATTAGCTAAAGACAGAGCGATAGTACTTAGGAAGGACATGAAATGAAAATGATAAAGAAAGAGAGTATGCTGGATTACTCCACAGCACGACCATTTTAATGGTCTTTTCGGCAATCTAATTGAGGTCTATTTCGCATAAGTGCATTTCCCCCTTTATTAATAACGACATGCTTTATTGGGTAATAAACCCAGAGATCCATCTGGTCTTTGCCAAGGAGCTTCTTCGAATCAATTAGAGGACATTTAAATATAATCACTATCCACTCCTATCAGTCCAGGGCCACAAGAACTATACTTGGACACTAAATGTGATCTGAAATGCTTCTTGTTTTTCATTTACTAAGCCACTTTCAGACAGATTCTCAGTGGAATATTATGCAGTGTATTCTCTGTGACAGACTCCTGTTCCATTACTCAAAAAACAGCATAAACCTGCCCTAGTATGATGTGACTGCAATGCATAGCAGAAACTAAAACTGGCTAATCTACTAAACTTGGCATTATCATTGGGTCCTAAAAGGTTTGTAGGGTAGTCAAGCAAGAGGCACTATTTTAAAACAGAAACAGGAAATTGAGAGGGGTGAAGTATCTAAAGGATGTTAAAATGTGGATTTAATGCATATATAAATGATGGTTATGATTAAGACCATGTACCAAATATACTCCATGCAATAGGCAACAATTAGCAATGATTTACAATACAGAATTAATTTGGCCCTGAACAGGTAGCAGTCAATTTGAAACATTAGTTACTGATTTAACTAATGCCTAATTTACCCTACTTGTGCGTTTACCCAGCTGCATAAGTACAAAGAACTCAGAACCTTATCAGTGCCACCACTATGACCCTCCAACCATTGGGAAATAAAACCAAGAGTGAGCAGGGTGGGATACTGAGGCCTACATGAAGGCCTGGATGAGACAAAATGGGAAGACACAACATGCAGGCTAACTGTATTAACTGCATGAGTGCACAATAAACCACATAATATAAATTGTTCAAATTATGCGCTATGTAATTTGTCACTAGCGGTCTATAAAAACATGTATAATTCTCCCATGGTCTTTTGCACAGGAACATGTAACAGTAGTCTTAACCGTGCCGTTATCAGTTCAAAGGCAACTTCGCTTCCTATTAACAGTTCAAACTAAGGTCAGTATCAACCTTCCAATAGTCTCACACAGACAGACAATAGCACACACTATTTACAGTCACCTGTGTGTATCTTAGTGGGCTGGACCAACATTATACGCTTCTCCTCACATATGGTGACAATGTTGTCTTTGACAAAGGGTGGAAAAGCAGGCCATCTGTAGGTAACTCTCCCGTTTCTGCAAGAGAAAAACAGCCAGACTGATGTGTTGTCATTACAGGCTCTAATGTGACGGTCTGTTTGTTCTGACACCGGGGTATGTGATAAGGTTTAATTAATCAGAATATAACTGAACACTTAGCTCTTTTGTTGTAGAGCTGCAAGGGTGAGGCTTCCTCTGCCCTGACCCGAATGATGATTGCTCATCCTCGGATCACTCCATGCTGTGGATTGATGTCAGTAGTGCCAATGTTGCTAATGAATTAACCATGGGCCTCAAATCTAACGGTAACCCGTTATGCTAGTTGGTCACATCCAGAGAGCACTGCTGCATGTGTGCTCTTTTCTAAATTAAGTTAATACAGTTTTGTTTTCATAAGATAAGCTATTTAACTCAAGAGTCACAGAATTTGTTAGCACAACAGTTGTTGTATATTAAATGTTTTAGCCATTAGAGGAATGAATCACAAAAATGTTATATTTTCTCTTTCTCTTACTCGGGTATGCAAGTCAATACAAAATAAATTCCACACTTGAGATCTGTTCTGGTCAATGTGCAGTCATGCATGTAATAATATTAAAAAAAAACTTTTTAAAACACAAAAAATCAAATTTATATATTTTACTTTTATCTACAGAATGCCATTAACAGTAATGCAATAGCATGTCAGTGATCTGCATGTGTCTTAATGTCTGCATATTGCCCAGTGTAGAAATTGTCACTTTTTTGCAAGTCTGATGCATTATGCACACGTCTGTGTGCTTTATAGCTTGATTTGGGCGTCCCGGGCCTCCATAGCTTTGGTGGCGACCTCGGCTCTGTCCAAGAGTAACTTGGCTTGCTCAGATGGTTCTTGTGTCTGAACGGTCCGGAGCAGAAAGTGACTGATGAAAAGCTTCAAGCCTTCCCGAAGCATTCCTAGCTCGGGAATTCCAGAAATCCTGGGACACAATGGTAGACAGATATTGACACACTAGGCCACACACAAGCCATTTTAGATTAACCCAGGCTGTCCCGCACATCTGGTCTTATTACTCATTATACTGACATTGATAAGTGTTTAAAAACTTGCACTCACAAATACATATTTAAGCATTAATGTAAGATTTTTTTAAAGCTAATTAAGTTCATCTCTCTTTTGAAGTTCATTTATAATGCCATTATGAATAATGCCTCTGAAACAAGACTAATGTATAATTAGCAATGTCACACTTTTGCCTTTGACTACAAAATATAGATTTATGTCTTTAAAAAATGAGCTTGCAAACCATTGAACATTATGAACATTTATCTACATGACTAATATTATTTTTTTTGTAGACAAATAATACTCACCTGCCAAATATATTCACGAGATCTTCTGGCTCAGTTTCTTTAAGGAGTTTCAAGAGAATCTGCTTCAGGAATTTGACTTTGGGCTTATCTAGCTCCCCAAACTCAATAGCCTTATTAAAACACAAAAGACCAGCAGAAAATTAACCCATCCATTAACTAATATGTAAATGATACATAAAGAGGATAAAGGACATTAAACATATATACACTACATAGTGCTGTCAAATGAACTTTACCAATTATTACCTTGAGAATAGAAAGAGAGAGACTCCTCCTGTGTAAAAGATGAGTGACCATCTGGACCAGGTTGCTGAAAGACCTATTGGAAAGGTTTGCCAGTTCTTTGAACTTATCCCACAGACTAAACTGAAAGGTCATCTAAAGAACAGAAGAAAAAGCACAGAGGGTTTACATTTACAAAATAGATGTTATGTTTAATTGTCACTGACCTATATTAAACAGCAGAAATGGGTGTAAACAGACTGACCCGTATTATCAACCCAACAGATTTGTATATTAAAAACTTACAGATGTTCTTATATCATATTACAGATGATAAGAGTGATATTTATTTATAATATCAATAGTAATCTTAGCTAACACCAAGTGAAAAAACACTCGTACAGACAGAGACATACTGTAAGAATCACTGCAGCTCAACTCTACCTTAGAATGACGGTCATGCAAGCAAAAGTTTCTCTGCCAGAACCGCATAGAATCTACTGAACATTTTCTCCTGCAAGCTGCAGTCCATCAAGAACATGAACAATTTCCCGCTCTTGCTGGTTTTTCAATCCTAACCTGAGGCAGAAAATAATTGTATGAATTGGGAAATATATGGTTTATGAAAAATATTACAAATATAGTACATCATGTTTGAAATACACAGGAAGAAAATAGGCAGGTCTCTTAGCAAGTCATTTAAAGAAAGAGTTGTGTGATGTTTAAAATGTTTAAGTGTGTGGCATCATCACACACCAGGGACATAACTTCAGAAAATCTAACATTCTTCTTGTTCTCTTTTTAATCTAACATAAAATAAATGTTATCTTGTTAATAAAGCAGATCTATTAATCTGTAAAGACACTTTATTTTCAATTATTTTACACATGTAGGTCTGGAAATAAATAAAAAGTGCATTATTGATTCTGGCATTACATGACACTGTAACAACACTTGCAATTAAATTTGTCAACATGGCCTGTTTCACTAAAAATCTATATGAAGAAACAGAAACTACGCAGACAAACCTTAAAAGTTTCTCAAAGGCATCCAAATAGTCTTCACTGGACATAAGCACACAGAAAATGTTCCTCCTGATGTCAGTGTTCATTCTTTGTTTGTGTGCAAGCTCCAAAATCTTTGCGCTGTACTGTAAATTCATAAAAAAAATCATGAATAATCCATTTCAGATGACAATTTGACTCTCATAAAGCCAATTTATACACCAAAGTTACAGATTCTGTAAACAGAAATAACTACATTTGGTAACTTAGTAACATGCATTAACATGAACTAATAACAAACATTACGTTAATCTCAACATTTACTACTACAATTTTAGAAAAGTTGTATCTGTTAACATTAGTTAATACACTCAGAACCAACATGCAATTTTTTTAACCAACTCTAACAAATGTTTTAAAAATGTATTGCTCATTGTAAGTTTTTGTTAGTTAATGCATTACTAATGTTAACAAATGACACCTTATTGTAAAGTGTTACCCTATATGTCCTATAAATTTCAAACATTTCTAAACAAGCAAAAAATGAAGATGAAACAAACAAAAAAAATCCTCACTTGTTCCCCTTTGGTGGATGTTGTGGTTGCCTTGTTCTCATGGTCAATCATGGGTGCTCCACTCCAGGAAGATCCCACAATCCACCAGCGGCCAATGCGTTTCAGCTTCCAGAAGATTCTCTAGTGAGACTCTCAACTTCATATCACTACCACTGGCACTGCTGTGAATCTATTAAAAGAGGGCTTTGTTAGTGCATGAGCACTCTGAAACTAAGTAACGGGCAACAATTCAACATTTCTCTGAAAATACTGGACAAAACTCAGATCAATATCCGAGTCTGACCACACCAAAGTATAGAATTAGTCTGACCCCTAGTGGCCACAGCGAGAAGTGAATTTGGTACCAATAACACCAAATATTTATTTTACTATTAAGGTTTCCAATCAATTTAGGGCTGATAATAATGTGAACGTTCACTAGTTATCTGCTCTAAGCACTTTTGCGTCGCAAGTTCACCTTATAAATCTACCAATGTAAGTAACATCAGTCATTTTCTCACCAAAGTCCTCTGCAGTTTCCTTAATTTCTCCAAAGGTTCAGGGTCATAACCTGGAATCTTCCTCATGTCATTGTTCTTCAGTGCCAGCATAGTTTCCAACATAAACCGAATCTGACAAGCAAACCAACATAAACGTCTGTTTGTAGAACTTGAGACCGACTATAGCACAATTGTTTTGGATTAAGAGTTAAATGATTAAATGCAAATACAACCCGATCATTTCTAAGCACCAGAAGACAGCTTCTACACAGGACAAAAGAGTCTCACCCTTGTTTGGTCCTGAAAACGCTCTCCTTACAGCGTTGGCTTTCCGCTGAGCCTCAGAGATCAGCTCCTTAAGAGCTAGCGGGTCATCCTTTCTCAGAGAAAAGCCAACGTTCTTCAGCACCAGCAGAATTAGTTCTATATCCTTTGAGCTGAAACGTGTCACCAGCTTCTTCAGAATGTCAAACACTAGGAGAGCATGAACCACATGGAAGTTGTATATGTGGGCAATTATGGACAACAAGTTGTCACATTCTTTTGTCTGTTGCATCGAGTTGACTGTAAGTTTTATCGAACTGACGGACTACAGTCTCCAGAAAATGAGCTCCGACCTCAAAGAAAATGAGAGAAAGTGAGAAATTAGCAGGTGTCAAGCAAATCTACAAACTATGACAGATATTCTAGCGTATGCCACCAAAAAGGGTTTAGCGAAATCAGGAGGCCCCATAAAAACCCCAACATTTAACATTATTACTACATCTCCACAAATTTGGAGTAAATAAAAATAGTTAAGAATAATGCACTGAGATTTCAATCACCAGTGAAGACACCATAATCCAGAGAAAGAGAATAAAAAGCAGTTTTATACTATTCAGTGAAGAAAAGTTAGTTGGTATTCTAGTGTAGTCCATCCATGTAAGATTATTTAATGAATCTGTAATGTTCTTATACATTATGGCTATACTGATTACATAAAGGGATAGTTCACCCAAAAATGACAATTCGGTCATCATTTACTCACACTCAAGTTGTTCCAAACCTCTATATGTTTCTTTCTTTCTGCTGAACACGAAAGAAAATATTTTTGACGAATGTCAGTAACCAAACAGTTGAGCGGGAACCATTGAGTGTCCATAGTATGAAGAGCTAAGTCAATGGGGCCCGTCAACTGCATTTTTCAGAACTTTTTTGTCTTCAGCAGAGGAAATAAATTCATACAGGTTTGGAACAACTTGAGGATGAGTAAATGATGACAGAATTGTCATTTTTTGGTGAACTATCTCTTTAAATGTAATTAGCACAGCCATAATTTAATATAAGCCCTTATCTTACCTTATCTTGATTTACAGTTTACCTATAAATGTATTCCATTTATTATTAGTTGCTTTATTATCAAGTATCTGTGCGCATTAGTTAGTTCCCATCTCACTTAAGCTTGGTGTAAACACTTGAAAAAGGGGGTTCTGTGCTTGGAGAGAGAGGCAGAAAAATAAGGGCTACAAATGAACAGGGCACATAGTGTGTTAGCGCCCCATTTCTGTGAATTGCTTAGGGCCCCCAAATCACAAAGTCTGCTCTTGGCAGCAAGTGTGGACCATGATGACAAGTGTATGAATCTGTGAGATGTAGTAAAGTAAATATTAGATACCTCCAGGCCAACACTATGGTGGAGGACGCTGACAAGTAGGATGTGCTCCATTAAAAGCCTGGAAGAGAGAGTGTTCGTGTTAATGATAATAATTTACAGGTATTTATTAGTTTGCTTGTAGCAGAGCCGCTGATATGTTTTAAGGTCATATTTAAAGGGTTAGTTCACACAAACATGAAAATTCGGTCATTAAAGGGAGTTCACCCAAAAATCTAAATTAGCCCATGATTTACTCACCCTCAAGGCATCCTAGGTGTATAAGACCAGTACTGGCAAAAGTTACTTTTAAAAGTAATGCATTACAATATTGACTTACTCCCCAAAAAATTAACTAACTGCATTACCTAGTTACTTTTTATGGAACATGTGGAAAGCATTACTTTTCTTACCCGGCTACGGCTTGATGTTTTCTTTCATGTCTTTCATGTTTTGTTTGTTGTTTTTTTACATTTTTTGAAGTTCTGGTACTATTGTTTAACACAGTAATGCAATCAACAACAGCCTATTTTACCTACACCTTTATTTTTATTTAAAAAAAATGATGTATTGAATAATTATATTATATTCTGAGAACTTCCTGATGCATGCCATATAAAAGATCTATAAACATTACAGATGATTGAAAGTAATGTGTTTGTTACTTTTGTACTTGGACGTAGACTATGGACTGCATAAAGTAAATTCACTGTCCATTGTGATAATAAAGAGTGTAATATAGTCTACATAATTGCCATTATGAACTAAGTTTTTTTAGACAAGACATATTTTAAACATTTAAAGTGTTTAATAGCTTATTAGAGAACAATAGGATGATACTAGAGAAGAAATAACATCAATTAAACATAAAATTTGTCAGCTTTAAAATGTGAAAGATTCCACATGGCCTAAATAAATGTATACGTTGATTCCAATAGATCAAAACTCTTGAGTTTTCTACAAAATTAATTTCATGCAACAACAACAAAAAAGGTCCAGATCACTTCTGCATTACAATGGGAAAAAAGTATTATCTTAATGCGGGGAGCACGTCCTCCGGCCTTTTCCCTGTCATGGAGATTTTTCTGATGATAGTACGAAATGTGGGCAGGTTTCATTCGGCTCTCTCTATCTTCCAACTCTGTAGTGCTGTGCATGCAGATGTATTTTTATTTATTTGAAGCAAGCGGCAACATTCTAATCTGAAAGCTGAAGCCTACCCGGAAGTGCGAAAAACTGTAATACATCTCAAATCCGCTAGAGGCGGTCCCAAAAGGGAGCAAATATCCATAGACCTCATGTTAAAACATCCGTTTTCACAGCATAAATTCATATGTTTACAGTTTGGTCCCATGGACTTTTATGGTAATATGTCCAATATGTTCCGCGTGCCTGACAACTGTGAGGGGGGTGAATTTTTTTTTCTAACTCGTTAGTTCAGATCGTATTTAGATATAAAATGTATGACAAATAAGGGCGGGTAACTTTGATTGACAGCTGATAATGGGCTGCGTCAGAGTGAATTTGACGTCTCGGCCATGATCTGACACAACACATCATACCACCTCTGTATCCTTTCTGAACATTTGTATTTCCCAAGATTTTCCAGTATGGCGCCGCCCAAACCACCCATAAACAGCCTCAAACCCATTCTTAAGAGAGTATATGGGTGACATCACAGACACTTTGTCCATATTTTTTACAGTCACTGATTTGAAGTGGTGTTTTTGCAGCTGACAGGAGCTTTTCATCTACACATAATCTACATTTCCTTCTCTTTCTTGACGATTTCAAAATAATGAGAATTCTTCCATCGTTCAAAAGTTGCGATCGTATTCTGAACAAAAATAAAGATCTTTTTGATGACATACGAAAGCTTTCTGTCCCTCTATTTACAGCTTCGAAAGTACCACTTTGACCCCTCAAAAAGTCCAGAGATCGTCAAATTTTCAAAGTCAAAATTTTATTAAAGGACTCGATCACTTTATATGGTTAACAGACTGAATTTAGGACTTGCTTGATGCACAAGAACAAACCTCTTGCAGGTCAAACATGCTGCGAAACATGAGAATTAACATAATTGGTTTTTGCATGTCATGCTTGAGCTTCTGTTTACCACAACCGGTGTGCAGATGAATGTTTATATGTGAATAAAAACATAAATTCAATCTGTTCATCATGTAAAGAGTCTGTTCAGAAAACGTGCAAGTAGCATCGACCAGGCATGTGATTGGCTAAGGACAAAAAAGCAGGAAAATATACCGAGCCGCATCGGCTCTCGCATCCCTGATCCCGCATTTTTCCTCTATGTTTTATTAACATTAAATAGATAGTTCTCCCAAAAATTGTAATTGTCATAATTTACTCTCTCAAGTTGTTTTAAACCTGAATAAGTTTCTTTCTTCTGTTGAATTTATTTGGATGAATGTGGGTAACCAAACAGTTGATGTACCCACTGATTTCCATAGTACATTTTTCCCTATGGAAGTCAATGGGGACCAGCAACTGTCTGGTTACCCACATTCTTCAAAATATCTTCTTTTGTGTTCAGCACAAGAAATAAATTAATACAGGCTTGGAACAACAGTACAGTGAATAAAAAATGGCAGAATTTTTATTTTTCAGTCAACTATCCCTTTAAGGACAAAAGGGATCGCGTAAGGACCTGTACACGACGCGTCTTATACACGCGCATTTGACAAGCAGATTTCTCTCAATTTTCTCGGTTTGCTTTCAGTTTAGACATAACCAAATGTTCTTCTGTAAACCATGTGTGTATTTGAGAGTATTAGCGAAATAAGACTAGAAAGATAACTTAGTCCAGCAACCAGGTGCTGTGAGACAAGCTTTTAGTCATGTGCGTGTTCGGGTGCATCAGCAGTGAATGACATTTAACCGGCAAGACTTTAAAGCACATGCAAATAATGAACTTTTGTGAACTCACTGAACTGATTTGGCCGTTCCTCTGCGTTAATATTTTATGTGAGTATTTGTCGCGTTGTACACTAATGCTGTTGAGACGGAGGCGTCAGAACTAAAACTGATAAAATGCACGATATTCATATTACTACAAAAGCAGTCAGCAGCTTGCTTGGAGCAAGGATCATAGTGCAAATTTGAACTTTATCGATATATCGCCCAGCCCTACTGGGGACCTAACGGTGATGTTCTTGTAAACTGACAACGATAACACAATAGCGCAGAGCGACTGAGGTACGAAATTGAGCAGGTGAAAAAGCTGAACGCAAGTACGTCTTTGTTGATACTTGGAAAGGAAGGAAGAATCTGTACGCACGTCAGCCAGTTATGTCCTCATCCTCTCCTTTTCACTCCGGCAGCCGACCCAGCCGACACCCGTCCCCCTCACCCTTTTATTTTTTTTACAGATCTGCATGATTCACGTAGGTCACATTTTCAGGTCGGAAAATCCGGAATTCCGGATTAATCCGGAAAAATCACATCCCTGATTGACGTCTCTAGACTGCAAATTGGGCCAAAACATCATGTAGCAGATTCCAGCTTCAATCAGAACAGAATGAGATCTGACCCCTGACCCTGGTGGATGTAGCTTGAAAGCACTAGGGTTTTTAGACTCAGAAGAAGAACATCAGTGTGTGGGATTTCTCAAGTCAACATTATAAAATAGAATAACAAAATAAAAATGAAGTATAATAAGGTAACCTTTCAGGCATGAGAGTAGGTGTGACACAGGCAGCCAGCAGAATGTCTGTGAGTGTATCGTTCATGTCCTTCCTGCTGGTGCTCATGTACAGCTCTTCCAACTGACTGCTGATAGATGCCATGTTGGGCTGACTTAATCTGCCAAGCAAAAGGCGGATTATCAAACTGATTAACAAAACATTGGCTGAATTTCACCTGGTTCGCCAAAGATAGTATACATTTTTAAAAACGAAGCTTTAATAGTCACAGTACCTTCCGCGGCACCTTACCCTGTTTATCAGACCCTTTACACGGCGCTTCAGTTTCTCCAGCTCGACCTTGCGTTTGTCGTCCATGGCTTCTCGTAGGTGAGGGGGGACATACTTGCCCACAGAGGCAGAATTCTATAAAAATAAGAAACCACAAATATCAGCTTCGAAATTAAATTATTGTTTAGGTTATTTTTAGACCTAAACAATAATAATGAAAGATTTACAATGACATACTTGTTCCTGGCTTTCAGGTGTATATTGTTCAGATTCAACTTCCTCCCCATGATCATTTTCCTCTGATGCATCTGTGTGATCTTCCTCTTCTTCATCTCCTTCCACATAATCTTCTATCTGTGCGTCGTTGTCGTCTTCTTCTTCTACATCCTCTTCATCATCATCACCTTCATCCTCACCGTGGTTCTCATCATCAGACATTTGCCTGTCGCTGTCCTCTTCTAACTCATCGAAGTTATCCTTTGCTTTGTCAACCTCAATTTCTTCATCACTCTCATACAGTCCTGTCGCAGATGCTCCCAGGCTCAAGAATTCCTAAAATATAATCAAGTCCATCATTGGCGAATGACTGAGGCAGGCTCTTTTTGTTCTTTCTTTTATTCAGTCCCAGGCGTTTTTCTAATTTCTTTATTTCCTTGTCCTCTTCGATATTTGCCTCTAACAGAGCCCGCTTCCTGCTCTCGTGTAGACTAGATTTCGTTCTCTGCTTTGGCAGATGCTCAGAGAAGTGGACTTTACTTTTAGTCTTCTCTTCAACACCATCTTTTAAATTCATACTGTCTTTATTTGTCTCCTGCTGTCTCTTGGCTACATTTAGAAGATTTTCAATCGGCTTCGCAGCTGGTTTCTGTGCATTTTCTTCGTTTTTTTGAGGTCCCTCCTCCTCCTCGCTGGGCTTCAGGAGGGATTGACCCATGTAATGACTTTTCATCTTAGATTTCTTTAACTTACGTTTCTCTTTGCGCAGCTCTTTTCTACTTTTCCTCTTTACAAAGGTTGTCCTTTGGCTGTTTTCATTTTCATCGAAGCCGCCTTTGCTCTTCACAAAGTTATTAACTGAATCCATGAATTTCTGAAGTTTCTCCTTGTGCATTTGCCTTCCACCTTTCCTCTTGCGCTGTGCCTTTACCTTCATTTTCAAAAAGAACTATATCTGACGATGATGGTGCTCTTTATTTATTGTCAAGAGTTACGTGTTTACAGACGAAAAACGCTAAATATAGCATTAAATGGGTTTTGGGAAAATAACACATGCAGTAGAGCGGAGGCAGCCATTGATGTTGACTCGTCGGTAGATGACGACATTACAGCAGAGAAAACACATTTGAGTGGCTTTATCGCCACCTACTGAGTTGGAGCGTAGTTGTTGATCTACAGATAATTTGAATATTTAGTGTGTGTGTGAGAGAGAGACAGCCTGATATACTAATATTTGATGCTTACATTACACTAATTTTGAAAAACAAGTTATTATTATTATTATTATTATGTTACAATTAAGGTGTCCTTGTTACAGTGAAATTAAATATTTTAGTTACATTATATAGTATAGGCTTGATAGTACTGGTACTAAAGTACTAGACCGAAAAAAGTGTTGTTGTTGTTGTTGTTGTTTTTTTTAATTGGTATCATCAGAAGGGTACGGAACTCTATGACTTATATGACAGTTGCTATTTGACCACCACAGACACAAAAACATATATCGTGGACTTAATTTGAAAAAGCTAAATGGTCATAAACAAAGTGTATTGTTTGCGTTAAAAAATGACCGGCCATTAGGAAATAAATAGGAAATAAGCAAAAATACAAAAATTCGGTGAATTTTTTTATATGTTTACAATGTAATCATCCACGATGCAGAAAAAAGTGCACAGCAATGAAGGGGTGACACTAAAATATCAAGAGTGTAAAATTGAAACCCTCCACCACCCCCACAGACACACAAAATTAATGAATTGATGTGACCGTAGCCTAACGCATGCAAAAATGCATGACATAAAATCAATCATTCAGCCGCTGCAACGCACACAGACAGCAAGGGGATATGCAACATAATGCATGCACAATTGCTGTAAATATTTTTTGTTATAGATGAATGAATGGCTTTCTCAAACTGTTGCTCTGGTCTTCGTCAACAACACGCGCTTTTGCACCCCATGCTGGTGAGGATTACCAGAGCCCGTCTCTGGGATTACTAACAGCAGATGTAGATTATGCTCGGTGATCTACTGTTTTTCCTGCAGTTCCTGGATGTCAATGTTGAATTTACTGTGAATTTGAACCACTGAATTTGTGGGAGCGAATTTGCAAAGTGAAATAAAATGGACTGAACATTGCATGTTGAATATTATAGGTTGTATTTTTAAACAGTTAAACAGAATATTTTGGAAGTGAAATATGAAGGGTGGATATGGAGTATTTTATTTTTTATAATGAAAATGTGTTTAAAATGTATTGAATTGAAATATTCACAGCTTAAATATTGGAAAAACCATGCTGAATTTCAGCCTATAGACCCCTTTTGCGCCGACGTCACAGTTACGTCACGGCGCTAGCTGAAGGCAAAAAAAAGTGAAAACTGGAGGCGGCCAATGCAAATCAGCACAGATTCGGCTACATAATAAGGAGCTTAAATAACTTTTATTATTATTAAATATCATCGTATTGTGTTGTTTGGTGCTAGTAGCCTATCAATGAAAAATGAATATGCTGTATCTGGACTTTTTATTTCTAGAAAATATTCACATGATTAAAATCGCACCGTAATGTCACTGTTTACATTGTCGTCGTCTGGCGCTGGCTCAGCAGAAATGCAGATGCGTACACACGAGTCTTGTACATGACCATTCAGCACATAGTTATAGGCATCTAAAGATTTATATGCCCTCAGTTTCTGTTTACGATCGGTTTCTCTATAAGGTAGGTGTAGAAGTCAGGCCACTCAACCGAGGTAACGTGCGTTAATCCTGTCAGATCGTCCATGCATTGATTGAGTGAGCGGTGAAGGCTACAGGGTTCGGCCAATCTGGTTCTGTCACGTTAAAATTAACTTTTGAAAAAAAAAAAAACAATCAGCGGTCCTGGACACTGAGTGACCTTACACATTAAGATAAAATCTGATTTTCTTCAGTCATAGTTAAAAAACAAGCAAACAAAACTTGCTTACTTGCATTAGTTAAGCGGCCAGAGCGCTCAGTTCAGCCTCCACCTAAGCTCCGCCCACATAAAGACGTCACCGTGTTTACCAACTGTAAAGGGGTCTATAAAAATGCAAACCTGACATGCATTCAAATGCAAGCAAAGTAGTGCAGTTGGTCCGTGTACTTTGCTGCCAACGGATTTTCGTTTTGAAAGGGAAAAAAAAAAAACAAAAACGAAAAACGGCCCGTTTCTCAAAACCATTCAGTAAATAGGAAAACAAAAAACAACCCATTTTTCGTTCTGATAGCCTATTAAAAAAAACGGAAAACGAAAAATAATTTCGTTATCCGATTGTCCTTGATCTGTTTATAGATGAAAATCGGAAATCAAAATACGACCCATAAATCGTAATTCTTTGCTGCGTCCGTATGGACAAAAGCTCTTGGGATGAGAACGGGCTGGTTAGAGCCTGCAGTAGTTGAGGAGTTATTGACCGGGGAAGTTCGAAATCTGTGAATTTATTGCCAACTTTACTCAACTGCTGTGTTTACCATAGGTTTTTACAAAGGTTTATCAGAGAGAATGTCGTTTTACAAACAAATATTTATTTCTGTTTATATTATTATGCAAATCACAGAAAAGACAAAGTGAAATATATTATAAAGAGTATATTAAAAAAAAAAGACGAGAGAGGTACAATGCCAAAATTTAATTAATAAATGGTGTGGATCCGTACTGCAGTAACGAAGGAAGCACTGAGCAAATGATTATGCAGCTTTGCCTCAGATACATTGGTGAGGAGTTTTTCACATTGTGAGCAATTCCAAGTCTGGAAATCACTGGAGGCGTACGATCAGATTGACGTGGGGTTGGTTCGATGACGTTTGCTCAAGTGCAATCAATGGAAAAGTAACTTATAATAGCGAAGAGGCATGATGCTAATCTGCCTAATAAAAAGCCATAGCCTGCACAACTTAATTCATGTTCCCCTTAAAACAGTCACCGGTGCTTTCTGTGATATGCATGTACTTGCGGGCGTCATGGTTTGGTGCATGAATATAAAAATAAATAACTCGCGTGCAATTTAATTAATGTAATGCGGAACTACATTATACGCGGGTATAGGGACATAATCTGAGATCGCAATGCTAGAATGTGAGATCAAACAGTGGAAACAAGGTTGTTTTGTGTTTTTAATACCTCGTCATTTTGTTCATACAGGACATTTTTCAAACTGCAATGTGTTAACTTGTACATGTTTACACTCGCATTAAAACACAACATTGTGCTTTTGTCAAACAAATTCTTGCGTGTTTTGAGTGAGTTTCTTTCCTTTATCCTCGCCAGCCATAATCTCCGTCGTTGTTCGGACAAAAGCTTAGTCTTCTCACATCCATGGAGTAAATGACGGGTATAGTGTAAACTCCCGATTTATCTGAACCTCCGGCACGATTTTATCATCCATTGACCCAGCAGGGATGACCATTTTCACTATATAGCACGAAACTCATTTCACTTTAGTTCAACTCGATATTGTTTCTTCTAATCTGTTTTGCACGCAGCAATGGCGCCGGGTTCGGCAAATGCCCGTATGTCGTGACGTCATGTGGGTACTATGTATAGCCTACATGTGATCATCACAAAAAAGCAAGCCAGCTAAAAGGCATCAGAATTGGTAATACAGAGATAATTATTAATCAGTTAGCAGATGATACTGCCTATTCTTGGAGGACTCTGCAAATACCAGCAGCCTTCCGCACTCTTCTTCTCTTTTCTAAAGCCTTGGGCCTACATCTAAATCTTAATAAATGTAAATTACTTCCGATAAAAAACAGTATATTCTCTTCAATTGGTGGTATTGCAGTTAAAAACTGTGTTACATATTTAGGTTTAAAAATAACCAAAGATAATTCTAGGTGCTCTGCTAATTTGGACCCAATTGTTATAAAAACAACAAAACGCCTAAACTGCTGGCTGCAGAGAGACCTTTCTTTGAAAGGCAGAGGTTTGCTTGCTAAAGCAGAGGGTCTGTCTCGCCTGATTTATGCCGCTCAGTCACTGTACAT
The DNA here is from genome assembly GCA_030378365.1 of Hybognathus amarus. Lineage (NCBI taxonomy): Eukaryota > Metazoa > Chordata > Actinopteri > Cypriniformes > Leuciscidae > Hybognathus > Hybognathus amarus. Next base: position 14,751 of record JAQIUQ010000302.1, on the reverse strand, counting down.
TGATAAGCACACCTGTAAAATTATTGATGGAATTTTAGTTAAATTTTTATGGAAAAACAAATCCCATTATTTAAAAAAATCAGTGTTACTTAATTCTCAAAAAAGGGTGGCATGAATTTAATCGATTTTAGTTTTCTAAATAACACAATTAAAATAAATTGGCTTTATCGATTCCTTAACAACCCCAACTCTATTTGGAATATTTTCCCTCAGCTTGCCTTCTCACAAATTGGGGGTGCAAAGTTTGCTTTAATGTGTAATTATGATGTATATAAACTCCCTGTCAAGCTGTCTTAACTTTCACCAACAAGTTCTTTTAGCATGGACTCTCATTTACAAACATAATTTTTCTCCTCATCGGTGTTACATATGGAACAATAGGAATATTTTATTTAAGAATAAGTCTTTGTTCTATAATCACTGGTTCTGTAATGGAATATTTCATGTTAGACAACTCTTTAATAATGAAGGTCTGCTTTTTAGGTATACAGAATTTCTTTCAGAATATCATATACCTGTAACTCCCAAAGAGTTTGCCACAGTTATGGATGCTATTCCATCTGGCATACTCATGCTTTTCAAAAATAATACTGCCTCTTTGAGTTCATTATCTTTGCCTGAACCTGTCAATACTCCTATTGGTGAGATATGTTTCACTGAAAAAAAAGGAAGAAATTATAAAGTAAGAGTTCTATTCCTTGAGAACATTATTTCTGTCCCTCCAGCAGTGTCATATTGGAATGGTCTTTTTGATAATTTAAATTGGCAAAAAATATGGTCCTTACAACAAAGGTTTCTCCTCACAAACAAAATTAAAGAAATATCCTTTAAATTAACTCATAATATTTACCCAGTTAAAAATTTCCTTAAGAAAAAATGTAGATCTGATTTTGACACTAATTGCTCCTTCTGTCAGAATGACACTGAAACACTTCTTCACTTATTTTGGTCTTGCAATTTTACTCGGCAACTTTGGAAAGATGTTAATGGGTTTATCTCGAGCAATATCTTAAAGAATTTCTCCATGAATCCCAGAACCGTTATTATTTTTTTTTTTGAAGCTGATTCAAATGCCTGCTTTGTTATAAATCTACTTATTTTCCTGTGTAGATTTTATATTCACAAATGTAAGTTTTCAAATTGTAAACCAATTTTTCTGGTATTCTTGCATGAGATAAAACATTACTTCACTACAATTTCGTCCTCTCTTAACCCAAAAGCACTCAGAACTTGTAAAATTTGTAAGTCCTACAAACTTTTTACTTTATTAAATGTTTAAATTTATCATTTAAGTATTGCCCTCTTTGTATTTTTTATTATTTTTTTTATTTTATAATTTTTTCCTGTTCCTGTTTATTATTGTCTAACGTATGTTCTGTTGTTGTTATTATTATGTTATTTACTCTATAAACTGAATGTTTAAATAAAGCATTTAAAAAAAAAATCCATGTGCAAAAAAAAAAAAAAAGTGATCATCACAAAGCTGCTAAATGTGTATCTATATGTAAACATTTTCACATTTTTGTTTAACTTTAGTTTGTCACTGCTTTGTTTGTCTTTTCATGTTTTTTTTTATTTTTGTATTTAGTTTATTCAATGTAGGAAATAGTATTTCACACGACTTTGATTTTACTTTATTGACACTGTCATTTCCGGATGGTATTCATCATTAAAAATAAACAAGTTCCACCTTTTAAACTTCTCCTCAACGTGCATGCAGTGTAAATAAAGCAGTTGCATCAATGAAATAATATTAAACGGCCACGCCCCCGTGCTAATGGTACCTGGCAAATTACAAGACGAAAATTAAAAAATCATTTAGATTTCATTTATCCAAATGTTTGTTTCTGAAGTCACAATTTAGCGCAAGTAAAATTGAAAAACAGGAGAAAAAAGTAACTATACATTGATAATGTAACTGGAAAAACAAGAAAAATGAATGTCTGGTTTCCATTTTTCATTTGCATTTTATGGTCTGAAAATTGAATTGTGAAGAGTTACACGGACCTTAGGCTACCTTATTTTTACTTTATACATAATACAAACGCAAACACTAAAAGCCAAGTAGGCCTATAATTAAAACACATGGCTCTACACTTATATTTTTGAAGGAGCACTTGTAGATGCATTTTACACAGCACTTACAATTTGCATAAATAATCGTATGATACTAATGTATCAAATATCAAATTTGGAATACAGAAATATGAAATATTGAAGTAATAGTAATTAACTACATGTACTTACAATATAATTTAAGTAAGGAGTTAGTTGCATGTATCTATGCATGATTGACTATAGAAACTACATGTAAAATTAAGTGTTACCAAAATGTACAGTTTTTATTTAAACATTTCTACTGGACTCCCTGCATTACTGTACCTTCGTATTAAATGAACAGAAAAAGCAAAAGTTTGATGTTGTGGTGTTTTTCTCTTCAGGTCACCCTGTATCATCTGCTGAAGCTGTTCCAGTCAGACTCCAGCGCCATGCCAAAGAAGACAGTCGTGTCCGAGTTCTACGAACGAGATGGTGTGAATTTGATCAGAACAGCACAACAACATGACATTATAGTAATAATACAATCAGTAAAGCCTAAAACCTGTGTTTTTGCAGATATTTTAAGACCCGACAGCCATGATGCAGCAACTTCTGAACACCACCAGACAGCTGACGTCGGGTGCTTACAAACACCGAGAACCAAGAGTGTGAGTGTGACTTCACTTACCTTTGCAGCTCCTATTGAACAGCTCAGTGGATGGGCTATAATTAAACCCTGAACATACTGTACATTAAAAATGAGTCCGCAGTTCTAATCATGTGAACTAAACATTCAGTGTTTCATGTTGCAGTTGCAGAGCTGGAAATACGAACACGAGAAAAAGCGGCAAAGAAGAAGACTAGCCTGGAGATCGTAGAGCTGAAGGAGCGACTGAAAGCCTCCAGAGAAAACATCAACTTCCTGAAGGGAGAGACACGCAGACTGGAGGAGGACGACCAGATGAAAGATCACTGAGGATGATACATGCTGTGGGATTTGTTATGCTTTTGTGGGACTGATCAATTTAGGTTTCTGGTTCTAAGTTTGACAGTATATTTAGTAGTGAACTTTCTTGTCCAGCTAAATGTGTGGCAATACATGACCTTTTGACTTTTTTTTATGAATAAAACTTTTTTTTATCAAGTCGGGCTTACCATCCAGTTTTGAGCATGATGTAACAATACATTGTAATTTGTATGCACATTGTTTCAAGCAGCTTTACATAACATCAACCCTCAAAGCCCAAAATGAACTGGTGACTGGCAAGAAAAAAAAAAAAAAAAACTCCATGGCTTCATCTAAAAGCAATTTGTCTGCATCTGCTTCTCTGCTATATAGAAGGTGAAAAAGAGTGACAGAAGAAGTATCTCTGAATTCACAGTACTCATAAAAGAGTAGGCAAAAAAGTACCCGGATGACCTACTAATTCTGCAGAGACTATCAAGTGCGCATATGATGGACACTTCTATCCCATGAGTAGGGAATGTATGAGATGTTGATGTTTAAAAGAAAAAAACTGCAGTTTTAAGTGCTTAAAAAGCATATAAAATACTGGCACAGTGGATAAGACACATGCCTTTGGTATGAGAGACCCGGGTTCGAATCCACTGTGAGACTAGTTGCTCCAGAGGTGTGCGACCTCTGACATATATAGCAATTGTAAGCAGTGTTGTGCCAGTTCATCCTTAAAAAGAACTAGCTCGAAGTTCAGTTCACACAGATGATAATGAACTAGTTCATGTTCAGTTTTTTTTTTTTTTTAAAGGAACTAGAGGGCCATGTGACTTAGATCTGAGTGCAAAAATGGAGGCTCTAGACCCTTCCGGAGCTGAGATATTGAGATATTTATAATGGCATAAATGCTACGTGGGATCTCAATATCTCAGCTCTGGAAGGGTCTAAAACCTCCATTTTTGCACTCAGGTCTAAGTCCTATGGCCCTCTATCAGAATCCAAGTTTCAAGAAAATTGGAGAAACTTTTTTTTTGCACAAAAAAACAAAACAAAACGACAGTGGTACCCCTTATATTTTTTTTGTGCGAGAAAAAGTTTCTTCAATCTCTTCGAAACTCTGGATTCCGCATAAGGGCCATGTGACTAAGATCTGAGTGCAAAAATGGAGGCTCTAGACCCTTCCCAAGAGCTGAGGTATTGAGATATTTCTAATGGCATAAATGCTACGTGGGATCTCAATATCTCAGCCCTGGAAGGGTCTAGAGCCTCCATTTTTGCACTCAGGTCTAAGTCCTATGGCCCTCTATCAGAATCCAGAGTTTCAAGAAAATTGGAGAAACTTTTTTTTTTGCACAAAAAAAAGACAGTGTTACCCCTTATGTTTTTTTTTGCACAAAAACAGAAGCAGACTGGAGGGCTTACATTTTTTTTCCATTTTCAAGAAAAAAGAAACAAGCTTCCATGGTAAAGTGGTGTGCAGAACATGAAATCCACAGGGAGGAGTTGGATCTGGATCCGACTCCTCCCTGTGGATTTCTCCTCCACATGGGAGGAGTCGGATCCAGATCCAACTCCTCCCACTCCTCCACATGGGAGGAGTCGGATCCAGATCCAACTCCTCCCACTCCTCCACATGGCCCCCTGGGGGGACGGTAAAAAAAGAAATTGAAAAGTACTAAATTGCGCATAACTCCTAGACCGTTTGAGCTCAGAATCACGATTTTCGCATCACTGCGATCCCTGGCTCAAGCCGAACAAGATGTATATCTCCGATTTCCATTTTCGGGGACCATGGCGCCCGCCCGAGGCCACACTGAAAGGGGAGCAAGGGCGGGCGCCATGGGGACCATGGCGCCCGCCCGAGGCCACACTGAAAGGGGACAAGGGCGGGCGCCAGTGGGGACCATGGCGCCCGCCCGAGGCCACACTGAAAGGGGAGCAAGGCGGGCGCCATGGGGACCATGGCGCCCGCCCGAGGCCACACTGAAAGGGGAGCAAGGGCGGGGCGCCATGGGGACCATGGCGCCCGCCCGAGGCCACACTGAAAGGGGAGCAAGGGCGGGCGCCATGGGGACCATGGCGCCCGCCCGAGGCCACACTGAAAGGGGAGCAAGGGCGGGCGCCATGGGGACCATGGCGCCCGCCCGAGGCCACACTGAAAGGGGAGCAAGGGCGGGCGCCATGGGGAGCCATGGCGCCCGCCCGAGGCCACACTGAAAGGGAGAGCAAGGGCGGGCGCGTGGGGACCATGGCGCCCGCCGCCGAGGCCACACTGAAAGGGGAGCAAGGGCGGGCGCCATGGGGACCATGGCGCCCGCGCCGAGGCCACACTGAAAGGGGAGCAGGGGCGGGCGCCATGGGGACCAGTGGCGCCCGCCCGAGGCCACACTGAAAGGGGAGCAAGGGCGGGCGCCATGGGGACCATGCGCGCCCGCCCGAGGCCACACTGAAAGGGGAGCAAGGGGCGGGCGCCATGGGGACCATGGCGCCCCGCCCGAGGCCACACTGAAAGGGGAGCAAGGGCGGGCGCCATGGTCCTTAATCCGGATGGATGGATGGATGGATGGATGGATGGATGGATGGATGGATGGATGGATGGATGGATGGATGGATGGATGGATGGATGGATGGATGGATGGATGGATGGATGGATGGATGGATGGATGGATGGATGGATGGATGGATGGATGGATGGATGGATGGATGGATGGATGGATGGATGGATGGATGGATGGATGGATGGATGGATGGATGGATGGATGGATGGATGGATGGATGGATGGATGGATGGATGGATGGATGGATGGATGGATGGATGGATGGATGGATGGATGGATGGATGGATGGATGGATGGATGGATGGATGGATGGATGGATGGATGGATGGATGGATGGATGGATGGATGGATGGATGGATGGATGGATGGATGGATGGATGGATGGATGGATGGATGGATGGATGGATGGATGGATGGATGGATGGATGGATGGATGGATGGATTTAATTTTTAAAAAATATTTTTTTTTTTTACCTTCGGCCTCCAGTCCTCCGGCCTCCAGTCCTCCGGCCTCCAGTCCTCCGGCCTCCAGTCCTCCGGCCTCCAGTCCTCCGGCCTCCAGTCCTCCGGCCTAAAAAGAAGACTAAAGAAGACCTAAAAAGAAGACTAAAGTCATAATGTGTTGGTTTTTAATGAATGAATCTACAGCACTGAGGCTACACAGAGATCCTGCTTGAGCAGGAACCATCAGAACATTTCCCTCTGCAGGAACAGCTGGAGAAAACTGCAGAGATGCCTGGAACAAGGACCAACACCCTTTAGGACACACACACACACACCAGCATTCCCAAATTGAAAAATAGCCACATCATACAGTACATGGTTCTGGAAACACATATCAGTGTCAAACGGCACATTAGCAGCAACTAAATTCTTACCGGGAAGAACACTGTAGACCAGAATCTGCACTGCTGGAGCCATATTGACGCTGACAGACAACTGGAACGGACAAACTGGGAAACATCAGAACAAAATAAAGAACTGACCAACCACAAGACAAGAAAATAAAGCATAATTCACTTGCCACAGGACTCAACTTTCAGTCCCATAACTGCAACGCTGTAGGTCTGCTTTGTCCTATTAAAACAAATTAACAGCTCAGAGAAAATCTGCAAAGAAAGAAAAGTGCAAAAAGCTGCATTGGCTCCATTCCCGAAGGCAAACTCACCTTCCCGAGCAGATTGTACTGCAAGACAGACCGGAATAATAAACATTTAAAAGCAGTCATTGAAGTTGAAATTTCTGCATCTCAAAAGAACCTGCATTTAATTTGCTTTTAATTTATGGTCGGAACACTCAAAATGGTGAAACATCTGGTCTTACCTTTTGATCAAAAGGCACAAATTTGGGATCCATGGAGACAACTCTGAAATTAACTGCAAAGACACCAACAAACTCACATATATTGCATAATGCATTTGAAGATGATAGCTTCAACCAAGGGTCATTCACAGCTCACCTGTTTGTCCTGGATTGTAAATAAGTTTGTCTGTTTGGATGAAGGTCAAAGGTAACGGCTGAACATGATTTTGCTCTCTTCAGTCGCTCTGAAGACCTTCCCTTGAACAAAGAGGAAGATTTATAAATTATAACCACAGCAGGTTATAAATGTGTGTTCTATGTCATATATCAAAACGTGAAAATATTTAGAGGCTCTGTTCACCACAGACCTTATTTCAGGCGATTTAGCAAAAACCCATTCAAAAACCCCATAGGCTTTATAGAGCGAGGGAACCGTAATGCTAAAATGCTAGCTCACTTCCGCGTTTTGGCCTACAGAGTGACGTCGTAACTTCGGCACTCTATAGGGCTTTAGAATTAAAAACAAACTAAATTAACTTAAAATCATACATACCCCAGGAGATTTGCAGCACTTAACTACACATCTTCTTCACTCACCTCATGAGAAAATGCAGCCCCTTAGGAAACAAACTGAAAACATACAATTTCAGCAACAAGCAATTCAGTCTCCCGTTAACCAAGAAAACTCTTTAAAATATGGAAACTTACCTGGCAGCTATCGCAAGGGCCAGTGCACACCAGAGAGAAAACCAGAGGATGTATTCAACTCTCCTGCCACCCACAAACATGCTAATGTACACATCTCAATCAAACCCAACACTATTACCATTACTCACCACCTTGAGTTTACAATGAGCAGGACCCACTGTGACGCATACCTGGCAAAACAAACCACTCACATTTTTATACTCCGTGACACCACCAGCCCCCAAAAGTGATTAACCTGTCCTGAGTTTTTTTTTTAAATCTCACACAACAATATAACGATGTCTTTATAGGCTACATTAGAATAATAATGTTTCATAAATCTAGATATAGAATAAAGAGGGTTATCTAACGTTAGCCTATCCTCCTATACATAGTTCCCACAGGCGAATTAATGTCACGTGACCTCCCCGGAGACGCCATATTATTTTGAGGGCAAAACCGCTGTGTTTACCATAGGTTTTTACAAAGTTTTATCAGAGAGAATGTCGTTTTACAAACAAATATTTATTTCTGTTTATATTATTATGCAAATCATGAAAAGACAAAGTGTATATATATATATATATATATATATATATATATATATATATATATATATATATTATAAATGAGACTATTAAAAAAAGACAGAGAGAAAATTTCATTCATAAATGGTGTGGATCCGTATGCAGTAACGAAGGAAGCACTGAGCAATGATTATGCAGCTTTGCCTCAGATACAGTTTTTTTCATGTGTAGCATTATCTGGTATTGGTGAGGAGTTTTTACACATTGTGAGCAATTCCGAGTCTGGAAATCACTGGAGGCGTACGATCAGATTGACGTGGGGTTGATTCGGTGACGTTTGCTCAAGTGCAATCAATGGAAAAGTAACTTATAATAGCGAAGAGGCATGATGCTAATCAAAAGCCATAGCCTGCACAACTTAATTCACGTTCCCCTTAAAACAGTCACCGGTGCTTTCTGTGATATGCATGTACTTACGGGCGTCATGGTTTGGTGCATGAATATAAAAATAAATAACTCGCGTGCAATTTAATTAATGTAATGCGGAACTACATTATAAGCGGGTATAGGGACATAATCTGAGATCGCAATGCTAGAATGTGAGATCAAACAGTGGAAACAAGGTTGTTTTGTGTTTTTAATACCTCGTCATTTTGTTCATACAGGACATTTTTCAAACTGCAATGTGTTAACTTGTACATGTTTACACTCGCATTAAAACACAACATTGTGCTTTTGTCAAACAAATTCTTGCGTGTTTTGAGTGAGTTTCTTTCCTTTATCCTCGCCAGCCATAATCTCCGTCGTTGTTCGGACAAAAGCTTAGTCTTCTCACATCCATGGAGTCTATAATGACGGGTGTAGTGTAAAATCCCGGTTTATCTGAACCTCCGGCACGATTTTATCATCCATTGACCCAGCAGGGGATGAACATTTTCACTATATAGCACGAAAACTCATTTCACTTCGTTCAACTGCGTATTGTTTCTTCTAATGTTTTCCCCGCAGCAATGGCGCTCGGCTCGGCAAATGCCCGTATGTCGTGACGTCATGCCTACATGTGATCGTCACAAAGCTGCTAAATGTGAATCTATATGTAAACATTTTCACATTTTTGTTTAACTTTAGTTTGTCACTGCTTTGTTTGTCTTTTCATGGTTTTTTTTTAATTTTTGTATTTAGTTTATTCAATGTAGGAAATAGTATTTCACATGACTTTGATTTTACTTTATTGACACTGTCATTTCCGGATGGTATTCATCATTAAAAATAAACAAGTTCCACCTTTTAAACTTCTCTAACGTGCATGCAGTGTAAATAAAGCAGTTGCATCAATGAAATAATATTAAACGGCCACGCCCCCGTGCTAATGGTACCGCCCACGGCGCAAATTACAAGACGAAAATTAAAAAATCATTTAGATTTCATTTATCCAAATGTTTGTTTCTGAAGTCACAATTTAGCGCAAGTAAAATTGAAAAACAGGAGAAAAAAGTACATGATAATGTAACTGGAAAAACAAGAAAAATGAATGTCTGGTTTCCATTTTTCATTTGCATTTTATGGTCTGAAAATTGAATTTTGAAGAGTTACACGGACCTTAGGCTACCTTATTTTTACTTTATACATAATACAAACGCAAACACTAAAAGCCAAGTAGGCCTATAATTAAAACACATGGCTCTACACTTATATTTTTGAAGGAGCACTTGTAGATGCATTTTACACAGCACTTACAATTTGCATAAATAATCGTATGATACTAATGTATCAAATTTGGAATACAGAAATATGAAATATTGAAGTAATAGTAATTAACTACACGTACTTACAATATAATTTAAGTAAGGAGTTAGTTGCATGTATCTATGCATGATTGACTATAGAAACTACATGTAAAATTAAGTGTTACCAAAATGTACACAGTTTTTATTTAAACATTTCTACTGGACTCCCTGCATTACTGTACCTTCGTATTAAATGAACAGAAAAAGCAAAAGTTTGATGTTGTGGTGTTTTTTCTTCAGGTCACCCTGTATCATCTGCTGAAGCTGTTCCAGTCAGACTCCAGCGCGATGCCAAAGAAGACAGCCGTGTCCGAGTTCTACAACGAGATGGTGTGAATTTGATCAGAACAGCACAACAACATGACATTATAGTAATAATACAATCATAAAGCCTAAAACCTGTGTTTTTGCAGATATTTCAAGACCCTTGACAGCCATGATGCAGCAACTTCTGAACACCACCAGACAGCTGACGTTGGGTGCTTACAAACACGAGACCGAGTGTGAGTGTGACTTCACTTACCTTTGCAGCTCCTATTGAACAGCTCAGTGGATGGGCTATAATTAAACCCTGAACATACTGTACATTAAAATGAGTCCGCAGTTCTAATCATGTGAACTAAACATTCAGTGTTTCATGTTGCAGTTGCAGAGCTGGAAATACGAACACGAGAAAAAGCGGCAAAGAAGAAGACTAGCCTGGAGATCGTAGAGCTGAAGGAGCGACTGAAAGCCTCCAGAGAAAACATCAACTTCCTGAAGGGAGAGATACGCAGACTGGAGGAGGACGACCAGATGAAAGATCACTGAGGATGATACATGCTGTGGGATTTGTTATGCTTTTGTGGGACTGATCAATTTAGGTTTCTGGTTCTAAGTTTGACAGTATATTTAGTAGTGAACTTTCTTGTCCAGCTAAATGTGTGGCAATACATGACCTTTTGACTTTTTTTTTTATGAATAAAACTTTTTTTTATCGAGTTTGGGCTTACCATCCAGTTTTGAGCATGATGTAACAATACATTGTAATTTGTATGCACATTGTTTCAAGCAGCTTTACATAACATCAACCCTCAAAGCCCAAAATGAACTGGTGACTGGCAAGAAAAAAAAAAAACTCCATGGCTTCATCTAAAAGCAATTTGTCTGCATCTGCTTCTCTGCTATATAGAAGGTGAAAAAGAGTGACAGAAGAAGTATCTCTGAATTCACAGTACTCATAAAAGAGTAGGCAAAAGAGTACCGGATGACCTACTAATTCTGCAGAGACTATCAAGTGCGCATATGATGGACACTTCTATCCCATGAGTAGGGAATGTATGAGATGTTGATAATTAAAAGAAAAAAAACTGCAGTTTTAAGTGCTTAAAAAGCATATAAAATACTGGCACAGTGGATAAGACACATGCCTTTGGTATGAGAGACCCGGGTTCTAATCCACTGTGATACACCAATGTGTCCCTGATCAAGACACTTAACCCCTAGTTGCTCCAGAGGTGTGCTGACCTTGACATATATAGCAATTGTAAGCAGTGTTGTGCCAGTTCATCCTTAAAAAGAACTAGCTCGAAGTTCAGTTCACACAGATGATAATGAACTAGTTCATGTTCAGTTTTTTTTTTTTTTTTAAAGGAACATAGAGGGCCATGTGACTTAGATCTGAGTGCAAAATGGAGGCTCGTCTAGACCTTCCGGAGCTGAGATATTGAGATATTTATAATGGCATAAATGCTACGTGGGATCTCAATATCTCAGCTCTGGGAAGGGTCTTAGAAAACCTCCAATTTTCGACGAGCTCAAGTCCCATGGCCCTCAGTCAGGGAGCCTCCAGAGTTTCAAAGAAGATTGGAGAATTTTTTCTGCACAAAAAAAAGACAGTGTTACCCCTTATGTTTTTTTTGCACAAAAACAGAAGCAGACTGGAGGGCTTACATTTTTTTTTCCATTTTCAAGAAAAAAGAAGCAAGCTTCCATGGTAAAGTGGTGTGCAGAATCCCTGAAATCCCACAGGGGAGGAGTCGGATCCCGGATCCCACTCCTCCCTGTGGATTTCTCCTACCACGTGGGAGGAGTCGGATCCAGATCCAACTCCTCCCCACTCTCCTCCACATGGGAGGAGCTCGATCCAGATCCAGCTCCTCCCCACTCCTCCACATGGCCCCCTGGGGGGACGGTAAAAAATTGGAAAAGTACTAAATTGCGCATAACTCCTAGACCGTTCCAGCTCGTAATCACGATTTGCGCATGCACTGCGAATCCCTGGCTCGAGCCGCAAACAAGATGTATATCTCCGATTTCCATTTCGGGGACCAGTGGCGCCCGCCCGAGGCCACACTGAAAGGGGAGCAAGGGCGGGCGCCATGGGGCACCATGGCGCCCGCCCGAGGCCACACTGAAAAGGGAGCAAGGGGCGGGCGCCATGGGGACCATGGCGCCCGCCCGAGGCCACACTGAAAGGGGAGCAAGGGGCGGGCGCCATGGGGACCATGGCGCCCGCCCGAGGCCACACTGAAAGGGGAGCAAGGGCGGGCGCCATGGGGACCATGGCGCCCGCCCGAGGCCACACTGAAAGGGGAGCAAGGGCGGGCGCCATGGGGACCATGGCGCCCGCCTCGAGGCCACACTGAAAGGGGAGCAAGGGCGGGCGCCATGGGGACCATGGCGCCCGCCCGAGGCCACACTGAAAGGGGAGCAAGGGCGGGCGCCATGGGGACCATGGCGCCCGCCCCAGGCCACACTGAAAGGGGAGCAAGGGCGGGCGCCATGGGGACCATGGCGCCCGCCCGAGGCCACACTGAAAGGGGAGCAAGGGCGGGCGCCATGGGGACCATGGCGCCCGCCCGAGGCCACACTGAAAAGGGGAGCAAGGGCGGGCGCCATGGGGACCATGGCGCCCGCCCGAGGCCACACTGAAAAGGGGAGCAAGGGCGGGCGCCATGGGGACCATGGCGCCCGCCCCGAGGCCACACTGAAAGGGGAGCAAGGGCGGGCGCCACTGGGACCATGGCGCCCGCCCGAGGCCACACTGAAAGGGGAGCAAGGGCGGGCGCCATGGGGACCATGGCGCCCGCCCCGAGGCCACACTGAAAGGGGAGCAAGGGCGGGCGCCATGGGGACCATGGCGCCCGCCCCGAGGCCACACTGAAAGGGGAGCAAGGGCGGGCGCCATGGGGACCATGGCGCCTCGCCGCGAGGCCACACTGAAAGGGGAGCAAGGGCGGGCGCCATGGGGACCATGGCGCCCGCCTCGAGGCCACACTGAAAAGGGGAGCAAGGGCGGGCGCCATGGGGACCATGGCGCCCGCCCGAGGCCACACTGAAAAGGGGAGCAAGGGCGGGCGCCATGGGGACCATGGCGCCCGCGCCGAGGCCACACTGAAAGGGGAGCAAGGGCGGGCGCCATGGGGACCATGGCGCCCGCCGCCAGGCCACACTGAAAGGGGAGCAAGGGCGGGCGCCATGGGGACCATGGCGCCCGCCCCGAGGCCACACTGAAAAGGGGAGCAAGGGCGGGCGCCATGGGGACCATGGCGCCCGCCCGAGGCCACACTGAAAGGGGAGCAAGGGCGGGCGCCATGGGACCATGGCGCCCGCCCGAGGCCACACTGAAAGGGGAGCAAGGGCGGGCGCCATGGGTCCTTAATCCGGATGGATGGATGGATGGATGGATGGATGGATGGATGGATGGATGGATGGATGGATGGATGGATGGATGGATGGATGGATGGATGGATGGATGGATGGATGGATGGATGGATGGATGGATGGATGGATGGATGGATGGATGGATGGATGGATGGATGGATGGATGGATGGATGGATGGATGGATGGATGGATGGATGGATGGATGGATGGATGGATGGGATGGATGGATGGATGGATGGATGGATGGATGGATGGATGGATGGATGGATGGATGGATGGATGGATGGATGGATGGATGGATGGATGGATGGATGGATGGATGGATGGATGGATGGATGGATGGATGGATGGATGGATGGATGGATGGATGGATGGATGGATGGATGGATGGATGGATGGATGGATGGATGGATGGATGGATGGATGGATGGATGGATGGATGGATGGATGGATGGATGGATGGATGGATGGATGGATGGATGGATGGATGGATGGATGGATGGATGGATGGATGGATGGATGGATGGATGGATGGATGGATGGATGGATGGATGGATGGATGGATTTAATTTTTAAAAAAATATTTTTTCTTTTTTTACCTCCGGCCTCCAGTCCTCCGGCCTCCAGTCCTCCGGCCTCCAGTCCTCCGGCCTCCAGTCCTCCGGCCTCCAGTCCTCCGGCCTCCAGTCTCCGTCCTTCCGGCCTGAAGAAGACCTAAAGAAGACCTAAAAAGAAGACTAAAGTCATAATGTGTTGGTTTTTAATGAATGAATCTACAGCACTGAGGCTACACAGAGATCCTGCTTGAGCAGGAACCATCAGAACATTTCCCTCTGCAGGAACAGCTGGAGAAAACTGCAGAGATGCCTGGAACAAGGACCAACACCCTGTAGGACACACACACACACACACCAGCATTCCCAAATTGAAAAATAGCCACATCATACAGTACATGGTTCTGGAAACACATATCAGTGTCAAACGGCACATTAGCAGCAACTAAATTCTCCACCGGGAAGAACACTGTAGACCAGAATCTGCACTGCTGGAGCCATATTGACGCTGACAGACAACTGGAACGCGGACAAACTGGGAAACATCAGAACAAATAAAGAACTGACCAACCACAAGACAAGAAAATAAAGCATAATTCACTTGCCACAGGACTCAACTTTCAGTCCCATAACTGCAACGCTGTAGGTCTGCTTTGTCCTATTAAAACAAATTAACAGCTAGAGAAAATCTGCAA
>JAQIUQ010000301.1:0-69876 GCA_030378365.1 Hybognathus amarus | reverse complement strand
CGTGCAGAATAACCCTAAAGGCACCAAGGTGGCGGTGCCACCGGCTTTACACACACACACACACACACACACACACACACACACAAATATAGCCTGCGAGCAGTGAGTGAGGGCCAAAGCCGGCTGTACCGCCATCCCGGTGCCTTTAGGCACCGGGGTTGCGGTGCCACCGGCTTGGGCCCGCAATCGCTGCTCGCAGCTACATTTATATATATATATATATATATATATATATATTTTATTTTTTTATAAGTAAGGCATATAACCTGTTTAATTGTAGTGCATTGACAATAGTTTTATATAATTAGTGTATTAATTAAATTAACTTGGTCCATAAATCAAAAAGTAAGTAAATAAATCAAAAAGGAAGTGTGTTAAAACTTCTGCATACATTAACTGATCTTGATGAAACTTCAGCAGTGTGTTCGTTGTAAGAGGTCGATCACATAGATGTGAGTCAAATATATAGCGCCACCAACTGGCAGCAGAAAGTGTTTCACTTTCAAAATGCTTTGAAATCGCACTCTTACTTTTACCCGATTTGCTTCAAATGTAAACACACGCCAGATGAAGAGCTGTGAAAGCATTATTCAATATCTAAGATAATGTTGCCATAGCAACGCATCAAACTTTAACATTCCTTTTTTTTGATGATTTTGAGTCTCTTAGCGGCTTTTGGGGCCCTTAATGGGTTTGAAAACTCTTGAAACTTTGCACACAGGTCAGATCCCACAGCCATCAGAGCCGGGCTGAAGATGGTACCCGGGTGTGGCAAGGGGGCTAGACAGCGCCCCCTGGAACGGGGTCCAAAAACTTGGTCCATAAATCAAACACGCTTGCATGTAATAATATGAAACTCAGTACACATGTTGATCTCATCGTTTCATATATTCATATATTCTCCTCAAGCCGGACAACTTTCTAATTTACACTCATGAGCTAGGACCCACAGAAAGTCAGATTTTTTGGTTTGAAAATGTTGAGTGTCTCTCTGAGCCTACACTTCTGTATGGCAAGCCCTTTTAACATTTAAAAGCTAAGTTTGACTATTCGTAATTAACATTGTAGATATCAACAAACGTCTTTCTAGTCGTAATTACATTTTGGATAGTTTGTATTATCATTTAAGATATCTGTAACGTAATTGTGACTAGTCGAAACGAACAGATAGAGTATGGCAAACCGTTTTAACATTTAATCATTTTAACCTACTAGTCTCTATTTTCATGCTACTAGTACTTATTTTTTAGATACTAGTATCTATTCCATTAAGTACTAGTACTTATTCATTAGCTACTAGTGCTTATTCTTTAGATACTAGTGCCTTTTCTTTAGATACTAGTGTTTATTCTTTAGGTACTAGTACCTTTTTAAAGATACTAGTACTTATTCATTAGAAACTAGTCCTTATTTATTAGATACTAGTACTTATTCATTAGATGCTAGTCCTTATTCATTACATACCAATGCTTATTAATTAGTTACTAGTACTTATTCATTAGATACTAGTACCTATTAAATAGATACTAGTACTTATTCATTAGACACTAGTACTTATTTCAATGGTGACTAGTAACTATTCTTTTGTTACTAGTCACATTTTTTCCATTGACTTCTATGGTGATCTGTCATTCAGATATCAACTATTCAGTTCTGACTAGTATGTTAGTATGTATTCCAATTGTGGAATACATACTAGTATGTATTCCAAAGCAGGGGTTACGTTTTTGCACGTCGTGCAGAATAACCCTAAAGGCACCAAGGTGGCGGTGCCACCGGCTTTATATATATATATATATATACATATAAATATAGCTGCGAGCAGCGATGGAGGGCCAAAGCCGGCGGTACCGCCATCCCGGTGCCTTTAGGCACCGGGGTTGCGGTGCCACCGGCTTGGGCCCGCAATCGCTGCTCGCAGCTATATTTTATTTTGTTCTAATCATGCAACATGCCAGCAATGATGACGTCAACGATGCTAAGCTTTAAGTAATGTTATATCTTAATTTTTTTACTTATAAAAAATAAAGTTTGCAAGTACGGGATCTTGGGAACGTGGCCTGCAGGTACCATACGAGTTTGGCATAAGATGTTAATACATATGACATAATTGGACAGTTCTGAAGTACAGTTTAATGATGTCTAAGATGTTACAGGTCTTTTTTTATTCACTTCGGTGTACTCTTCACACTTATAAAACAGCAAATCATACTTTCAAAACCTGATCTCATTATTTTATTATATTTAGTCTATACATATTTTCAGTCCACATAATCATTGTTGCAAAACACAAGATTATTGTAATATGTAATGAGAACAATTGGTTTAATCACCGAAACACAACAGTATGATCTTTCAAATTAGTACTTTTACCAATCAGTTCATTCAATTCTTAGAAGAAAAGGTTCTATCAGCACTATGTATTTGGATCCCATAAAAGGTTCTATACAGAACCCTTTTTAAGGGTTCAATAATAAGAACCCTTTAGGGCTCTTTGTAGCCAGGAAAAATTTTCTATAAGGAACCTTTTGGGTTCATTTATTATCTTTTGTTTTGTCCGTTCTGGATTAAATATTTCATATTGTTGACAAACATCAAGCCCTAAAATGTTTTTATGAATGCATGTGAATGATCACAAAATTTAAGATGGGGGTTAGAAAATGTATATATTTATATCATTTTATGTAGTTAATCAATATTACACAAAAAATGTGCCATTTCAGTTTTCTCCTCCAAAAATCAGCATGATTAACATGTGATATTAAGTTACTACAACAGTTTAATAAACAATAATTTAATTACAACTACAATATGTTGCAGAATAATGTCATATTTGAATGATTAATAGCCTATAAAGAACGGGTTCTTTCTTATCATTATAGAATCTTTGTAGCATAAAAGGTTCTTTGGAGTTGAGTAAAGAACCATGCTTCATTTATATATATATATATATATATATATATATATATATATATATATATATATATATATATATATATATATATATATATATATAACCCCAATGAACCCTTTTTTTCTAAGAGTGCATGTTTCAAATCACCCTTGATGCTGAAATAATTTAAGTAATACAGGCTACAGGTGCCGCATTAGAAAATATTACTTACCTAAATGACATAAAATCCATAATGTTTGTAGTAGTATCATCCAGTGTGTTATCAAAAGATGAGATAACACACTGGAGGAATAACACAGCCAACAAGGTTTTGTGCTAGGACAGTAGCCAATACAGTAAATGTTCAAAATTCTCACTTTACAATATGACTGAATCTATGGTTGACCTTTTTAAGATGAAGGGTGAGTTACAGTAATGTGGTAGTCTCTACCATAGTCGTGTAAAAATAATTCATTACATTTGCACTCTAAAAAAAATGCTGTTGAGTGCAAATGTAATGTCCAGAAAAATACAACTGACTGGGAAATCGTACAGTGGAAGAATAAACATATAGGATTGGCAAGGGCGAATTACAACATATGAGGCATCTAGCTCTTGGCCTGCCATCTGACCAGTGGCGGTTCTACTTTGAATTACACCCAGGGCGAGACCCTCTTCGAGCTGATAACACCACCCCCAGCGGTTTGGTAATCTCATCCTGAAAGAGAAGAAAGCTTTGAACAAAGTGGTTCGCTCAGCCAGCCTAGCAGCTCATCTGCATAGTTTATGGCGGCGTAACAAGATGTAGTTTTTAACCAGAAAGCTGTTTAGTAAAATACATTTTACTGTAATTCCCTGTATCTGGTTAAATCAGTGAGACTGATTACAACGGTTCCAAATAAAGCATGAAAAAAATAGGAATTACAAAGATACAGCTTAATGCATAATTACAAGCACTTAGAGTTTCACTGATACACTAGGAAATCATAACTGGACTAAAATGAACTGGGGAAAATGCAAACATACAGGAATATATCGTATACATGGCAATGGCTCATTCTGAGTTTAATGGGAAGTCTGTGTCTGAGTGTGTGTGTGAAGAGAGGAGCTTTCTCTTTCGATGACCTGGCATTCCTTTTTCCACGGAGTTGTTAAGGAGATAGTGATCTCTTTGAGGCTCGGGTGAGCTCTATTTTATTTTGGGTAAACACTCATGCCGTAAAGGCAATGGGCAATTTTAACACAGACTCCTTAGTAACAGGCGAGAGTTATGGACGTGTCAACGTGTATGGAAGTGTCAACGGGGTTAAAAGCATTTTCACATGTAGAATTGACAATTTCACATGTAGTCAATCTGACGCAGTCCAGATATGCTACACCTGTTAGAGGAAGTTCTGGCTTGGGTGATTGTTAAAATTAAAATTAGTCCATGATTTACTCACCCTCAAGTCATCCTAGGTGACTATTGTCACGGGTGTGTAGTGAAGTTCAGGCAGAAGAATGATGGAAGAGGCATAAGCTCGAATTCAATACTTTTACTTAAAATTTACACATCCAAAGGGAAACAGGACCAGGCTGGGAACACTCCAAAACACAAGTTAACATAAGCAACGACCGACAAACACTGAGGGAAAACACAGGGCTTAAATGAACAGGGACTGATGGGATAATTAACTGAACACAGGTGACGGGAATGAATAATCAGACAGAGCGGGAAAACCAAACAGGACTGAACCAAAAGACATAATGACGGGGGAACCAAGGAGACAAACTGTGACATTACTCCCCTCTCCCGGAAGGCGTGGCCTCACGCCGTAGAGCAGAGGAGGGAGGGGGGCGATCTGGGAACAGAGCGGGTTGAGGGAGTGGCCATGGCGGAGCTGTGGGACCCTCAGGCGTCCAGGGCGGAGCAGGCTGTGGACGTGGCCAGGGCGGAGCTGTGGGGCCCTCGGGGGTCCAGGGCGGAACAGGCTGTGGACGTGGCCAGGGCGGAGCTGTGGGGCCCTCGGGCGTCCAGGGCGGAGCTGTGGGACCCTCGGGCGTCCAGGGCGGAGCAGACTGAGGACATAACCAGGGCGCAGCAGACTGAGGACGAGACCAGGGCGGAGCCGATGGAGGGAGGACCCCTGGTGGAGCTGAAGGGAATGGTGCTGACAACACCAGGGGGCCGACAGACAGGGGCGGAGCAGAGGGGAGAGGAGACCGGGGTGAAGCCGTGGGACCGACGAGACCGGGTGATGCAGAGGGGTTGGGAGAACGTAGAGGAACCGCAGGCTTCGGATAACAGAGGTGACGACAGGGACATCGAAGGACATGGTGACGACAGAGGGAGTGAGGGCTGATGGGACACTGAAGGGAATGAGGCAACCAACAGAACCGGGGGGGGGGTGGAATGACAGGGCGAAGCAACAGAATGGAAGTGCAGAGGTGGCAGGGTGTCGAGGGAGCAAAGGGGATCTGGGAGTACGAGGGAGGCTGGAGGAACTGGTGGACTGAGGGGCCATGGTGGAGCTGATGGAGGTAGGAGCCAAGGGGAATCTGGAGTGACGACGGACCGAGGAAGCACCCAGGTGGAGGAGGTGGGAGGCGGAGACTGGGGATCCGTAGACCATGCTGGTTTCGGGGGGCAGGAAGGTAGGAGAGCAGATGGAGGACAGATGAGAGGAGGCGGGAGAGGGAGGCTGGGAGGGATCCTGGGGCTCTGGCTGGACGGTCTCTGGTGCGGGCTGGACGGTCTCTGGTGCGGGCTGGACGGTCTCTGGTGCGGGCTGGACGGTCTCTGGTGCGGGCTGGACGGTCTCTGGTGCGGGCTGGACGGTCTCTGGTGCGGGCTGGACGGTCTCTGGTGCGGGCTGGACGGTCTCTGGTGCGGGCTGGACGGTCTCTGGTGCGGGCTGGACGGTCTCTGGTGCGGGCTGGACGGTCTCTGGTGCGGGCTGGACGGTCTCTGGTGCGGGCTGGACGGTCTCTGGTGCCGGCTGGACGGTCTCTGGTGCAGGCTGGACGGTCTCTGTTGCAGGCTGGACGGTCTCTGGTGCAGGCTGGACGGTCTCTAGTGCAGGCTGGACGGTCTCTAGAGTGGGCTGGACAGGGCTGGGCGGAACCAGCAAAGAGGAAGGCTCGGGTGGTGGAGTGGGACTGGTGCCATCATCGATGGTGTAGGGAGATCCGCAGAACACCAGCACCCACTCCACATAAGCTGCGAAGCTCCCCTGGGGACCCTTCCCAGACAACAGCTCTCTGGTGGCGGTGTTGAGGCCAGCATAGAGGAAGCTGCAGAGGCTGTCATCCAGGAAGGTTGTGGCGGGAACGAGGCGGAGGAAATCCGCCAGATGATCCTCCAAGGGGCGATTTTCCTGCTCTAAACAAAGCAGTTGGACCCCTACAAAAGAGTCCATCTTGAATTTGGTTGGTCGTTCTGTCACGGGTGTGTAGTGGAGTTCAGGCAGAAGAATGATGGAAGAGGCATAAGCTCGAATTCAATACTTTTACTTAAACTTTACACATCCAAAGGGAAACAGGACCAGGCTGGGAACACTCCAAAACACAAGTTAACATAAGCAACGACCAACAAACACTGAGGGAAAACACAGGGCTTAAATGAACAGGGACTGATGGGATAATTAACTGAACACAGGTGACGGGAATGAATAATCAGAGAGAGCGGGAAAACCAAACAGGACTGAACCAAAAGACACAATGACGGGGGAACCAAGGAGACAAACTGTGACAACTATGGCATTCTTCTTTTAGACAAATACAATCAGAGATATATTTTAAAAAGTCTTGGCTCTTCCAAGATTTATAATGGCAGTGAATGGCTATATATTTTTTGAAATCCATCACAGTGCATAGATCCATTATAAAAGTGCCTCACATGGCTCTGGGGGTTAATAAAGGCCTTCTGAAGTGGAGCGATGTCTTCGTGTAAGAAAAATATCCATATTCAAAACTTTATTGACTAAAAAAACTAACTTCCAGCAGACGGACATACGAAAGTTGACTTAAGCCAAAAGGGCAACACCTAATGATGTATGAAGTAGGATGGAGTAGTGTAAAGCTTTGATGCCTTTCGTGATTTAAACAAACAAGGCTGGCAACAAACTCAAACTCCTTCGACATTTCTCTTTAAAAATTGCCATTATAGACTTCTAATTCGTGACTGGTGTTTTGTTTTGCTCTATCCTTTGCGCTTCCATGTTCGTCATTATATTGTGTGTCTAGGACATGGGTTACTGTTTCGCCATAAATCGTTGTGTACGACTGTCTCCCGGAAGCCAGTTATTTTAGTTGATAAAGTTTTAAATATGGATATTTTTCTTATACGAATGCATCGCTTCACTTCAGAGGGCAAATACATTTGGATGAACTATCCCTTTTATAAACACTGTGGTGCTTCCGAGATTTATAATGGCAGTGGCATTGGAACAGATTGAAGCTCAAAAAAGAGCATCCATCTGTTATCTAAGAACTCCACATGGCTCCGAGGGATGAATAAAGGCCTTCTGAAGCAAAGTGATGCGTTTGTCTGAGAAAAATATTCATATTTAACAAGCTACAAAGTAAAATTCTAGCCAAATGGCCATAACCATTCTTGCTTATAAAGTGTTACGTACGTATGACGTCAGAAGTAGCTTAGTGCAGCATGGCATAGTGTAAATATCAGTAGGTTGCATTATCGCACAAGTTGTGCTTTAGTTTAAAGGGTGATGAACTGAGAAATCAAATTTTCCTTGAGCTTTTGACATCTAAGAGGTCATCATATTATAAGAATATCCTGAAAGTTTCAGAGCTGAAAACGACCTTGTTAGTCCAATAAAAGCTTTTATTGACACCAGCCTCAACAAATGTCTCGTTTTTGAAAGTGTGGAAGTATGACGTCAAAGACGTGAAAACCCCTTCCGCTCATCAACGCCTACTTCAACACGGCCGGTTTAGCCCCGCCCACCGATTCGCGCATTCACGCATAGGTAAACAAAAGCATACCTCGTGATGACAAACTGGAGCGAGCTACCAGCAATAAACATTCCGTTGACAAAATGTTATGTTGTGCCGTGCCTGGCTGTGGAAGAAGACAGTCGCTGCATAAGCTTCCTCTGGATTCCAATGTTAGGAATCCCTGGTTAAAATTTGTTTTTAATGATGTTCCAGCCGATGAGTGTAAAACATTATCCATATGTTCGCTTCATTTCACCGAGGATTGTTTTGTGAACAAGACACAGTTCGAGGCTGGATTTGCAGACCGATTAAGATTAAAAAAGGCGCTGTACCTTCTATATTGGATCCAACAGGAGTGGTGCAACACACTTATGTGAGTAATATTTTTATTTTAGAAATAATAATCTACTCGGCTAGCATTGCATTGTTACAGATCGTTTGATATCTAATAATTATGTGTATGTGTCTACAAGTATCCGTTGTATTCAAGGTGCTGTTGGTTCATTGTCCTACGATTCGGGATCGGACTCTGGGTCAAACATGTATGGGCGAATCATTCCGGTTGCCATTTTACAACAGTGGTTCAAAACAAATTCCCCCACGTGCACTGACTAGAAACCGACGACAGAGTTGAAGCTCATTATAATATCCAAAACTGTTATCCACTCACAGCAGTGGGCGTTTACTTCCTAGTCTTCAATGCGATACGCCCATTAAATCCGAGCATTTTTCAAGTAGGCTGAAAACTAGGGAAGAAAATAGCCCATAACTTATGCATTTTTAT
This sequence comes from Hybognathus amarus, assembly GCA_030378365.1. NCBI lineage: Eukaryota > Metazoa > Chordata > Actinopteri > Cypriniformes > Leuciscidae > Hybognathus > Hybognathus amarus. Next base: position 61,261 of record JAQIUQ010000301.1, on the reverse strand, counting down.
GTTTTTGAATGTAAAAACCAAGCGAACGTCATAAGTTGACATCAGACAACAAAATAAAAACATTTAAAAAGCCAGTTCATGACCCCTTTAAGTGGAATCCGTAGTGGTGTGTGAGGAAAGCTCTGGGGATTATTAGGGAATCCAGCCACCCCAGCCGGCAGACGGTAACGCAGCATACTATCCCGAACCAAATGGACAAGTGACAGCTTTTTCCCACAGGCCATAAGACTTCTGTTCTGAACACCTATGGCCACTCAATACAGTCCAATAACTACCAGCATTGCATTTTACTGGACTAACATATTTTCCATACACTGCTAAACACATTCACTAAGCACACACTATGTGAGTGACACACTATGTGAAAAAACACACACTATTTGATTATGAACTCTACTTCGAACTGTATTGTGCATATTTATATACTGTATTTATAGTCTGTGTATATTGTACAGTATAAATCCTGTATATTTGTACTGTGTACATTCTGTATTGTTTATATTTGGTATTGTGAATATATGTATTTTGTTTCTTTTTGCCTATTTATGTAATGTCATGCCTTGTATGTGTACTGTTTGGAGCATACCATTTCATTTACTTCCATTTCATCACAACTTTAAAAATGTCTACAAACAATGTATAAATCTAAAACTGTTAGATATAAATTACATGATCAATTATGTAAGCATGTGATTGACACCTTGACACAATGATTGTTTGCGTTCATGTGATTTGAAATAAGAAAAATGCTTACTCATCAATGTCACTGATGAAAGAAACTTATTTTCTAAATATTTTTCTGCACAAAAGAATAAAATATGACTTCCAGACAAAACTGCAACACATGAAGCAGCTGACTGAAAAAAAAAAAAATGTATTGCTAACTTTTTTTTTTAATTATATCTCGGTATTTTAAATAATCCACTCTTTGTGTATTAGGTCAGTCACAAGATAAGTTCTTGATTTGATTATCACTAATATAAGCCATGGAATTGTGAATGTGTTATGGCTTAATCAAGCTGTGAGAATGTTGCCACTGAAATTGAGCCTTGCTCTTTGAGGCTGCTTAATAATCTGTAACAAATTTGGTTTTACAGCAATACAAGCTTTGCTCACAGTCACAAGAAGATATATTTAAAAAGGTTTCTACTGTGTTTCCTCATTCATTGAAAGTCAATAACATTGGACCTCACTGATTTTTTTGCATGAACAAAAATAGAGACATTTTCCTAAATATCTTCTTTTGTGTTCCAGAACGAAAAATGGTCATTGGAATAACATGAGGGTGAGTAAATGATGACAGCATTTACATTTTTGGGTGAACTATCCTTTTAACAAATTAACACAAACAAAGGAGCAGAACTCTCCATGTACACAACAGCATCTTTCCTTACTGAAATGAGTCTTAGTGGCATCTAATTATTATTAATAATATGTTACATTTTTATAGCGCTTTTCTCTGCACTCACCACGCTTTTCATATGGAAGGGAAGGAATCTCCTCAACCACCACTAATGTGTAGCATCCACCTGGATGATGCGTTGGCAGCCATATTGTGTCAGAACACCCCCACACACCAGCTTATTGGTGGAGAGGAGATGGTGTGATAAATCAAATCAGCAGCCTATATGGTGATGTTTAGGAGGCTATGATGACAGAGTTTTGGTTGCTGGGGTAACACCCCTACTCTTTTTCGATGGACATCCTGTGATTTTTAATGAATACAGAGAGTCAGGACCTATATTTAAAATCTCGACCAAAGGATGGTGTTTTTTTATATTATAGTGTCTCTATCACTATACTGGGGCGTCAGGGCGAAGCAGACGACCCATCGGGTGGCCAGGGCGGTGAAGACCCCTCAGGTGGCCAGGGAGGTAAAGACCTCTCGAGGAGCCAGGGCGGTGACTCTGGAACAGACACTGGCACTGGCTCTGGAAAAGACACTGCACTGTTTCTGGCTCTGGACAAGACACTGCACTGGTTCTGGCTCTGGAACAGACACTGCACTGGTTCTGGCTCTGGAACAGACACTGACACTGGCTCCAGCTCTGGAACAGATACTGGCACTGGCTCCGGCTCTGGAACAGCAGACACCGGCTCAGCCACTGGAACAGTAATGGCCACAAGGACAGGCACAAACACAGAAACAGATGCTGGCTCGGGCTCAGGAACAGACACCGGCTCTAAGATCGACCAATGTGACATGAACAGTCTCTGGATCGGCAGACGTGACATGAACAGTCTCTGGATTGGCAGACGTGACATGAACAGTCCCTGGATCGGCAAACATGACGTGAACAGATTCTGGATCGGCAGACGTGACGTGAACAGTCTCTGGATCGGCAGACATGACGTGAACAGATTCTGGATCGGCAGACGTGACGTGAACAGTCTCTGGGATCGGCAGACATGACATGAAGCTCAGGCTCGGCAGGGCTGGACGGGACCAGTGGCGAAGGCCTTGTGCTGGGCGGAACAAGCGGCTAGGGCTTTGTGCTGGATAAGACCCACAGTGATGTTTTTGTGCTGGATGGAATCACGTGCACAGGAACCTGATTGAAAGGTGACTGGACGCAGACCGATGTTGATGTCTGCGATGATCCTGTCCCCCTCCATGGTCTCCACGAGTTCCTGAGAATTTCACCAAGCGGGTTCCCCTGAAAGATTGCAACCCAGCTGGAAGTTGCAGACGAGCTGCCAGTTGCGTTTGTGGTCTCCTCTTTTCCCTTGACCGTCGACTGCCATGTGCTCCTCAGTCCTTTGAGCAGCTATTGCAAAATTGTCGAACAGAGAACTTGGCATGTGAACAGCCTCTGGATCGGCAGACGTGACGTGAACAGTCTCTGGATCGGCAGACGTGACGTGAATAGTTTCTGGATCGGCAGACATTGGGCAGAACCAGCGGCGAAGGTCTTGTGCTGGGCAGAACCAGTGGCGAATGCTTTGTACTGGGCGGAACCAGCGGCGAAGACCTTGAGGAACCTGATTGAAAGGTGATTGGACGGCAGACCGATGTTGATGTCTGCGACGATCCTGTCCCCCTCCATGGCCTCCACGGGTCCCTGAGAATTTCACCAAGCGGGTTCCCCTGAAAGATTGAGACCCAGCCAGTTGCAGTTCGGTGGTCTCCTCCTCTACTGACCGCCGACTGCCATGTGCTCATCAGTCTTTTGAGCGGTTATCACAAAATATTCTAACAGAGATCTTGGAAGTACTCTGTCTCTTCCCAAAGGAACCCTCTCACTCTGCTGCTTCCATATTCTTTGGGTTGGTTCGTTCTGTCACGTGATGATAAATCAGGAAGCGTGGATGCAATTGCAGGTGAAAGGTGAATTTAATGAAACAACAAACAAACACAAGCTACAAATCAAAACTCCCTCAAGGGGGAAAACACAAATAATACAGACCATAAACATAAACGCTAGGAACCGGGTACTTGAACAAACAAACCAGCCATGAACTGCAAACACAACAAAGACTAAGATAGAGAACAAACACAGAAGGCTAATGAACAGGACAGGTGGGACAAATTAACCAATAATCAGATAACAAGATGGGAGGAGCTAGACATTAGACAGGAGAGCACATGGCACCAAGGAAACACATGACAAGCCATGTGCTCACAATAAACAGAACTAGAACACAAACATATGACAAACCAGACACTGTGACAACTTCTTCCAGCAGCAAACTGGTTTTCCCAGGAGGTCTCCATACTGGTACTGACCAGGTTCAACCCTTAATTTAAATATTTTTTTAAATGATTCACATCTTCATATATAAAAAATATCCAATGGATAAAATGCTTAGCACATTTAAAAGAGTAAGTGCATTATATTTTTAAAAGGGAAAGAAATGCCTTATATTAACAGTCAAATATTGTGCCTATAAGAGCCTTATTGTGGCCTTCAACAGGCAAAATACTCTCCCATTATTGCCTCCAGGGCTTACATGGAGATTCTGATAATGAAACCAGGCTTCTTTTGATATACTGTATATATTGTAAACCAGGGTTAGACTATCATCTGTCTTTTTGTTTTGTCATTCTGCCCTTAGGAGAGTTATATTACTTCCAGTGGTTGCGAGACAGCAAGACATTGTAGCACTACAAGTACTTATAATGTCTCTTGTTGTACTGTAGACGTAATTTCTTATCTGGGCTGACACTATGTTGTGTGAATGATATTAACTTTTCAAAAGCATAACTTTATAAAAACATCTTCAGAATAACACAAATTAATAAGTCATGAAATGCATTAATTATTCAAATACAGTGTGTGTGACTGCAGCATTGCACAAATAAGGGTGTTTCTATTGTTTTAAACCTTCACCATAATCCAGAAAGAAAGTAAAAAGGGTGGAAAGCTAAACACAAACACTCTTTCTTGTACAATTGTCTTTGTACAGACAAAGATGAGGTCTAAAGACCACAACACTCTTATATCAGATATGATGGAATCGCCTAAATATATAAATAATTTCAAAATGATGATAGCATACACAGCTAGCAGACAATTCTCTTTACACAGTTTTGAGAAATAATTTGCAGATACATAGTCATATTTATTTATTTATTTTACTGTTTATTTGACAGGGACAGCACACAATTTAAACAATTGCACCAGAGTTAACTAACAGCTAATTTGCATCTGTTGTCCCTGGACAGGTAGACAAATACACTACATACATTTACACATTTACATTTACATCTATCAATTCAAATTTTATAAAACGGTTTGATGTTGACACTCTTGTGCTGATTTTAGCCAAATTTTAAGGCTGGCTTTAAATACTGCAAAACTTCCTGAGTTTGTTTGGGTATTGAATTCCACTTCCTCACTACAATAACAGAGAAGGTGGATTGAGCAAAGGTTGTCTTTCTAAAATGTGATATCAAATCACCCCTGAGTTGATTCTATAGTTTGACTGGCACTGCCACTGCTAGAGAACACTATGCATCCTCTAAGAGGAGGGGATGCAAGATCATGAATAACTTTAAACATTAGACATGCATCCGAATAAAATAAGAAATTATCAAAATTGATAAGATGATATTTTTTCAGGATGTTACAATGATGATAATCCTTAGGTTTTTTTGTCTAGTTCTTTTAAAAATTGTTTGTAAAGTGAATACACAGGCTTGAGCATAGTCACTCCTGCCTGGATTTTAACAAAGGCAGCTATTTACTACTTAAAAATGTATTACTTAAAAGGCCATTGTGGTCTCAGAAAAACATTAAAGACAGAATTAAGTATATGGCAGAATATAAGAATTTGTGTGTGGAGACACAAGAACGGTGCTCTTTGAAAATCTGGTGAGAAATATAGTAATAAATGCATCTTTAGCACAGAAAAGCAGGTCATTGTGTGGGGAGTCTTTGTAGATACTGGTTTTGGTGAGCAACTTTACTGTGAAACGTAATTTAATGCGTTGGTCGGTCGTGAAGCCAGTGGTGAAGCGGTCTCATATGATGAGCAACCCGAGTGGTGTGACTGCCGCTGTGGATACCATATGCCCCAGGAGCCTCTGAAAGAGTTTCAGTGGAGCCAGCATCTTGCCCTCGAATTGAATCAGGCAATTCCGCAGTAATTGAGTGCACTCACTTGTAATCTGCTCGAACATGGCGACCGTGTCTATCTCCATACCGAGAAAATATATCCTTCACACGGGGACAGCTTGCTCTTTTCCCAGTTCACCCAAAGGCCCAGACAGGAGATGTGCTTGTACACCAGGTCCCTGTGTTCGCACATCTGTTTGCAGAGAATGAGACGTCTGTAGAGTCGTAGAGGTAGTTGAGAATACGAACACCCTGCTCCCTGAGTAGAGCAAGAGCTGACTCGCGAACTTCCGTCAAGACGCAGGGAGACAGGGACAGCTTGAATGGGAGAACTGTGTACTGATATGCCTGCCCCTCCAAAAGCAAAGCGTAGAAACGGTCTGTGTAGAGGGAGAATTGAGACATAACCGTACGTTCACACCGCCGCCGGCGAGAGCGGCAAAATTCCGCTCTTGCCGCTCTGTCAACGACGCCGTGGAAAGATTCGTGGATGCTCTGATGCTCTGAATGTAGATCGAATGCGTGACTTTTTTAAAACGGTATTTAAAGGGGCCACAAAGCAAACAAGCATGTCGGTCGTTATTTTTGCAGAAAATTGATCGATGGAAATAACTTTAAAATTATAGTGACATGTTTGCTAATGAAATAAACAAATGAAAAGCCATATGTGTGTGGTGTGGCTTTTGTGTTCATGGTTAAGTGCTATTATAATTTGCATTACCGCTGAAAAAGTGTTCTAGCACGAAAATCTTGCCTATAAATAGTGCTGCGCGCCCTCTTATCAAATTCAAATGATCAACCTCCTCTATTTTGCTTGGGAACTAATGTGGCCGGAACCAAAGTTTACATGACTGCATTCTCTGGAATTCTCTCAAACGGAACACTTCTACATTCCGATTGGTTGCCGCTGGTTGCCGCCGAACCGCGTCATTGCTCATTACCATAAAGTTGAACTGATTTCAACTTTCCTCGCCGCTCTCCACCGTCCAAGACGCGCGCGCCGCCCTCGCCGGAGCTTGCCGCCGGCTCTCATTGAAAATGAATGACTTCCGGCCACTTTGACGCTCTCGCCAGTGGCGGTGTGAACGTACGGTAAGAGTATGCATCCTTCTAGGATTGGTCGTAACCAACCGCTTTTTTCTGACTGAAAGCCAGTGACAGGGAATGAAGGGGATCGAAAGTGGCGAGGCGTTGCATCGCCCACTGTCATCCGCACCCTTTTGGGACCGGGAAGTAGAGGAGTTCTTTCTTTGACAAATTGATCATTGAGGAACCGGGCGGAAAAAAAGAGTAAGAGAACAAATTATTCTCCCTCGGCTCTCCTCGAGGGAAAGAAGGGGTCCTGTTACCTTCTCCTGAAGAACATAAAACTCCTGCTCCAGGTTGCCTGTCTCAGGATCGCCACTTTGCCAGCCACTTGGCAGGCTTAGGGGCCGAGATGGGCTGCGTCACCTTCTCGCCGACCATCTCCACGCTGCGGCCTGGGTGGAGGCTGTGGCCGAGAGGGAGCTGAAGTAGGGCCCTATGAAATCCGTTTTATTTTTCCCGAATTCCGTTTTTTCCATTTTAATTTTTAGGAATTCATTTTATAATCTTGACTGTTATTTTAGTCGTAAAAAAATAAGCTTTTAAAGTTAAAGTTTTCGCGTTAACGCTAATATTCTGCGTTAATTTGCCAATTCCGAGTTCCATGATCGCAGAAATCATAGGGCCCTACTGAAGAGGCCGCAGGGGGGTGTGTGGTATGGCAGATGGGACTCTACCTTGTCTGAGGTCATTGTGTCTTGATTGCAGCATCGCGATGGTCATCCTCCCGCAATAGGTACATGACTCATCCACAAACGCAGCCTCAGCGTGCTGAAAGCCCAGGTACATGAGACAGTGCACATGACTGTCATATGGAGCCAGAAAACAACTGCCCCCAGAAACACAATGGCGAAGTGACATCTTTAAAAAGACGACCCGTGCAGCTCTTTTTGAGAAATGTAACCTTTTCAGCAGTGCTAAAGTGAACAGGGAAGATCAAAACCACAGTGTGCAAGATCTATGCTGCAGCAGGAAGCAGGAAACAAGCTCTTTTAGCGATTCCGGTGAACACACTGTCACACCAACACTGAACTGAAAAGGCTTGACTCGTAGATTGAGACTCGATAAGTGATCGTAGAGCACAGTAACGCTCAGCTCTAAAGCGAAAGCTTGAATGCACACACCGCTCCTTATATACCCACAAAGCGGGGCCGAGCTCGCAATTCAAATTCCGCAGACCAAGGTACTTTAAAGCACCATTGGCTCGTTATGTACCACTCGTAATGAGATTTGGGTTCTCGGGAATATTGTTAAATAAATATAGTGAATATTTGGCCTCACATTTGTTGTGTATTTACATTTGTATTTGAATACTGTTAACTTTCATTTGAGTTTACTTTTGATCTTGTTTGTTATTGGCTGTGAGAGCAACAGTGTTTGTGATTGGCTGTGAGAAGAAAAGAAAAAAAATATATAAAAAGGGAGCAAGTGTGCGCACAGCATACCTATTTAAAGGCACACTATGTAGAAATAGTATTTTTGTCAAACAGCGACCCCTATAGTCGGAATACTTGCACTGTCGTAAATACCTAGCTAGACATATGGAAATTATTGGACTGGTCTAATTATCAATAATGGATGAATGAACAGCATCATAAAAAAATGACAAACTACAAGTAAGCGTAACAACATAGAATGCAAACAAGTTTAGAAATAAGAAATTTACTTACCAGCCCATCAACAAGATCGCCAGGTCAGCATCGCTGTTGCATCCAGTGCTGCTTTTTAGCACTCGCCAACTAGTGAAATCCCGACCGAGTGGGACTATTGACCGGTTCCTCACGTGGTTAGATCCTCTTTTTTCCTTTTCCAAGTGTCTTCCGACCACGTTTTCTTTGCTTTTTCCATTGCCGAATATCATGTCTGAAATGCGCGCAAGTGTCTTTTTTTTTGCTTCATATGTTGTTGTTGATGTGTTTGACGTCGTTGCCGTAAAGCATTTCAGGATTCTCGCGAGATTTGTCGGGGCTGCTCCTCTCAAACTTGCATTGCTGGTTTTTACAGCGGCGTCCTGAGATCACCCACTTCGTGAGGACCAGCCAGCGGTCCCCATGAGGGAAATTGATTAATAAACAAACTAAAATATTTTTTTTTGAAAATCTAAAAATGCAAAAAGTTTTGATGGGTAGGTTTAGAGGTAGGGTTGGGGTTTGCAATATACAATTTGTACTGTATAATAATCATTATGTTTTATGGAAAGTCCCCATAAAACATGGACACACATGGACTGACAGTACCTGTGAAAAATGTACTAATTTACTATGCTTATAGCGCCCTCTTTAGGCAATATCTTCTTAAGATATTTAGTATTTTGCATTTTACTTTTTCTTTTAAGAAAAAAAAAACATGTTAGACCAATAGAATTCCCCAAAACGTAAATTTAACAAAACTGAGTTCCCAGCATGCACTGCATTATTCAAAATTGAGCAGTCACTGTTTTCTGTTTTGTCATTATTGTTAGTTAGGCCTATGTGTTGTTTTATGAAGTCAAGAGCTCATCTTTTTACATTTGTTTATTGTACTTGCATTTTGGATGTCAGGCGTTGAGGTCTATGAAACAACCTTTTAATATTTTTGGTATATGAAAATATATGCCTTTAGGCTATAGCTCAATTTGTGTTGTTTAATTTTTTTGAACATGATGTCTGTTGTTGCCATGATGAATTTATAGCCTGCATTAGACATTTTGCTTGTAATGAACTCAAATTAACAAGGCTACTTAGGAATCTGATTGCATTGGGTTATGCAGAATTAGTTTAATTCTCAATGATTCCTTTATACAGCAGCATGGTAAACTAGGCTACATAGTCTATAAGTTATTTGAAATATTTTGCATGGTGATACTACATGGTGATTTTTATTTATTTCTTCTTATGTGGGGATTTCATATTCAGTTATGTATTGTGCATGGCCCAATTGAAGACTGATATCCAAACGATGCTCTTTTAGATGATTTTTCCACCCTCACATAGGCTATAACAGCCATCATAACTGAATGATGCAAAAAAAAATTGAATTTGAAATCAATTTAAAAGAGGGGCGAACAACCATGTATTAAAATGGTCTAGGGCTATGGTGTTAGCGAGTGTTGTATGTTTGGTTATTCCTATGTGTTGGCTATAGCCTATGTTCGTGCAATTTCATTTAATTCCTTGACAAAACAGCACTAGACACCAGTCAGTCTAAAAAGTGACATTTTAAGAAGACTTTATCCCAAGTGTTCTAATAAAGACTAGGCCTACTTAATTCAACCTAGCCTATGTTACGCGAACGTAGTCAGCTTTTAAATGCCTGTATGGTAATAGCAAATAGTAGCCATATTGCTACATGTAAGTAGGCGGCTCTGAAACATGACGTTTCAGCAGAGGGAGTGGAGGCATTTTAGTGACGTCGCATGTACCGGCTGTTTGACTCGGAAACAGCCATACAGCGTGTAAAGAAGAAATGACCGACAGTGACCTCGAATAAGATGTTGAAGACCTATCTATTGTCTCCATCTCATCACAACACATCAGCATTTATGTAGAATTCCGAAAAAAGCTGTAGCCCACATTTTGAAGCGCCTTCGAAACGTCGAGTCGCTATACGCATCTGTCTGCCGAGCGTTTACATTTTCTACGTAAATAATGGAAAATGCTGAAACATCCGATCAAAACGGAACGCACTACACGAACGGTTCAGTAAACGGATTTCACACCCCGCAGTCCGGTAACGGGGACTGTATTTCGTCTAGCGGAGGTGGTCTGGGTGCTAGTGACAGTAGCGGTGGCCATAATGGTATTGAAAATTTCCACCATCTTCATCAGGATGTACACAACAATGGTTCGCCTGCGAAGCGCTGCAGACTCAGAAGACGTGTGGATTCGGGAAGAAGAACAGACCACGTAAGTAAAAATTTTCACGTTCAAAACCGAACATTGACATTTAACACTATATAGACATACATTCAAATGAATATTTTGAGGTATAGTTTATTTTTATTTTAAAAACTATAATTTAAGCAACTGAAAACGATTCCAGGGAATAAAACTTGAATTTTCTTTCTTTATTTTAATTTAATTGACGCATTCTTTTTTCGTCTCTTCATGACAAATTATCGTTATCTTGGACGTTTTTGTTTGACTAAAGTGTTTGTAACGATAAATAAGATTTTTTTCGCGTTCAAGATCCTGAAAAAGAGAGAGCCTGTTCAGTTTAATGAAGTCCCGGAAGTAATGAAACAATTTGATTGTTTTCTTCGCAATTAAAACAACAATAACAAGAAAATGCTCATTTAAAAGAGACATAGCTTAAAATGTCCACACATTTCAAATTTGCCTGTATTAAGAGCTTTGTGTGTTTCTGAAACACCGGGTTATGTTGTGTTGTGAAATCAATGTGATGTTTGCTGGTAGGATTTCATTGGCCAGATCAGAAAAAGGGTGTGTGGCTAAAACACGCCAGATATGAAAGGCATGCTTGATCAGCCAATGAGAGGGAAGTATCACACAAAGAGGTGGGGAAATCGCTTCGTATGAGCTTGCAGACTTTACAGTTTTTGTAAAATGAACATAAAAAGGCAATAGCACACCTGCCAGCTGACATGAACACATTTATTCTTCTGACAGCTGCATTTGAATGATATTGATTTGATCGTTGTGCGCTCCAATTGCTGTCTGCATAATCCTGTCTGTTTCACCTGAAAGTATGAAACTAATTGTGAAAAAGCAAGGTAAGGTCTTGCATTATATTTAATCAATGAAATCAGTACACAACAGTTACAACATTTTTAAAAAATGTGTGCATCTTTTTGAAGTTTACTGTCAAACTTACTAATCAAGTAGTTGTAGTAGCAGTAATGCATTCATAGCTAGTATAAGCTATATTATGTGTTGTTGATATTCAATATTGTTTACTGTTAATGTTTACTGTTAACTGCTGTAACCTCACTTTTTGTGCACTATCTGCTGTAATGTCACTGTGTTCTTGGTGACTTTGGAGTACTTTGCTCTCTGAGACAAGGAGTACACACACCTTTCACCCACATATGTCTGCCAGCAACATTATCATCACTGATCTAAACACAGACTGCAGATCAATGGCAAGAAACTGCTTTCTCTCAAACAATAATAATAAAATAAATAAAAAAATCACTGATTCACTAAGGGTACTAAAATAAATATTGTGGTTGTTTTTTAAGATATACTTTTATGCTGGAAAGATAGTGTGAGATGTGCAACTTTTTTATTTTAAAGACAGGATGTTTCTCTGAATAGCTAATGTAATCTCTTTGAAACTGCTGTTACCATGGCAACAAAAGGCCCCACAAGCCACAGTGTGAATGGACCAAAATACTCTCTTTTTTTTCTCTGCCAAAGTAGTGATAGTAATTTGCAATCAGAAATCAGTATCATTAATATACATATTAAACTAAAATCATAAAAACATTGAAAAAATTATTTAAGTATTGTCAATAATCCAACATCAATATTCAGGTTATGCTGTTTGGAAAGAATTTAGAAATTTCCCTTTCTAAAACTTGTTTTTGTTTCAGCCTTTCCATGGTTTGGGATGGATATCGGAGGCACCCTGGTAAAGCTGGTTTACTTTGAGCCCAAGGACATCGCTGCTGAAGAAGAACAAGAGGAAGTGGAGAGCCTGAAGAGCATCCGCCGCTACCTGACTTCCAACGTGGCCTATGGAAACACGGGTATCCGTGACGTTCACTTGGAGTTGAAGAACCTCACCATGTGTGGCCGCAAAGGCAACCTGCACTTCATTCGGTTCCCCACTCAAGACATGCACCGCTTCATCCTAATGGGCCAAGACAAGAACTTCTCCAGCCTGCACACCACGCTGTGCGCCACGGGTGGGGGCGCATACAAGTTTGAGGAAGACTTCAGAACGGTACATGATCCACAGAGGAATAGCAACATAATAATGGATTTTATAATATTCTCAAAAGATTGAATGCCAAAAATATGTTACACCGTGCCAGGGTAGTGTTTTGTTAGTTGGCAACTTATCCTAATACTGTTATCAGGACAAGAAATTGTTAACATTGGATACGCCCTTTCCCATTTATGATTGTGTATTTGTTCCCACAGGTGGCTAGTTTGGAGCTGCAGAAGCTGGATGAACTGGACTGTCTTATTCATGGTCTGCTGTACGTTGACTCAGTTGGGTTCAATGGCCATCCAGAGTGTTATTTTTTCCAAAATCCCTCTGATCCTGAAAACTGTGTCAAGAAGCCGTTTAGCCTGGAGAACCCCTTCCCTATGTTGCTGGTAAACATTGGCTCGGGGGTTAGCATCCTCGCCGTCTACTCCAAGGATGATTACAAGCGGGTCACGGGCACTAGGTGAATTGCTGCATCATAATTTTTTTGTAGCTAAGCGAACACGTTAATTTCAGGTTCATGTCACTTTTCCTTTCTTGTATACGTGACTTGCATACGTAAGAAAAGAAGATCTGGCTAATGCAGCGGCAGATATTTTACTTTCTCACTTGATGACATTTTGATCAGATATGTTATTTCAGAACCATAGATAAACCTTAAACCATCATATTAATTCCCACAGAAGTGCATTGCCAAAGTATGGAGAATTTTTCTTTATTTGTTAATTTGTTTTGTCATTTTAGTTAAAGGGTTATTCACCCAAAATAATCCCCTCATGTCGTTCCAAACCCGTAAGACTTTCATTCATACTGAACACAAATAAAGGTATTGAATGAAATTAAAGCTGAGAGATCTCTGTCGCTCCGTTGACCGCTAAGCTACTGACACTTTGACGCTTCAAAAAGTTCATAAAGAGATTGTAAAAATAATCCATATGAATTTAGCGCTTTAGTCCAAAAGACTTTCGTTCATCTTTGGAATACAAATTAAGATATTTTTTTTATAAAATCTGAGATTTCTGTCCCTCCAAAGACCGCTATGCGACTAGCATTTTGATGCTTTAAAAAGTTCATTAAGAGATCATAAAACTAATCCAAAAACAATTGAGTGGTTTAGTCCAAATTTTCTGAAGAGACACGATCATTTTGATGTGATCGTGATCACTTTGACTATAATACAAATATGATAAAACTGGTTGAATTTAGGCTTTTATTCATATATAAACATTGATTGGCGAACATAAACAGAAGCTCAGCCGTACTTGCATGATGTCGAGGAAAAAACTTCATTGGTTCTTGTGGAATACACAAGAATGAACCTCAACTTGAACGAAAGTCTTACGGTTTTGGAAAGACATGAAGGCGAGTAAATGTTGGTGTAATTTTCATTTTTGTGTGAAATATCCCTTTAAATCATCGCCATGTTTTTCAATGTTTTATGTAAATCGTGTTAACGATTTAACTAAAACAAAAGAAATAATTTAGAAATCGCAGACATGAACTAATAAGTTGTGGGAACAAATTTTAAATTCATGGCCGCAGGATCAAATCAACAACAACATAAAAAAATTTGCAATTGTATGTTTCAAGCACAGATGATGATAAAGAAGCTAAATTTCTATAGTGCATCTTTATTTTATTATGATTATTTTTTACAAATGTCTTTAATGTCACTTTTTTATAATTTCTTAAAAAAATTTAAACAATCAGCAACAAACATTCCCACATTAACACACCCAACAACACAGCATACATACAGACATTGTGCTTTTACATTGTGCACATATAAAGAAAAAAAGTAAAAAAATAACATCAGTAAATCATAAGCAAAACCTGACACCAACATCAGTTCTTCCACTTACAGTTCTAATTGGTTTCGAAGATAATTTATGAAAGATAAATTTAAAAATTTAAAAAGATTGTCATCATTTACTCAATCTCAAGTTGTTTCAAACCTGTATGAGTTTCTTTCTTGAAGACAAAGGAAGATATTTTGAGAAATGTCTGTAACCAGACAATTGATAGACCCCATTGACATCCATGGTATTTTTTTCCTACTTTGGAAGTCAATAGGGTCTATCAACTGTTTGGTTTCCAACATTCAAAATATCTTTTGTGTTAAGCAGAAGAAGGAAGTGCTTACCGGTTTGAAACAACTTGAGGCTGAGTGAATGATGACAGAATAAAAAAATTTAAGTGAACTATTCCTTAACTGTAAAGTAAAAATTGTTAATGAAAAATAAATAATTAAAGGAGTAGTTCACTTTTCAAAAAACATTTGCTGATAATTTACTCACCCCCATGTCATCCAAGATGTCCATGTCATTCTTTCTTCAGTCAAAAAGAAATTAAGGTTTTTGATGAAAACATTCCAGGATTTTTCTCCATATAATGGACTTCAATGGGAACCAAATGGTTCAAGGTCCAAAAGACACTTCAAGTACAAACTGCAAACTGTTCAAAAGGCTTTAAACGATTCCAGATGATGAATAAGGGTCTTATTAAGCGAAACGATCGCTCATTTAAAAAAAAAAACAAGAAAGTTTGAGTTTTATAAGCTCAAATGCTCATCTTGCTTTGTTCTGTGATGCACGTTCGTGACTCCTATTCGAACTTGTTCATCAAAATGAACTAATCTTTTCCCAAGTCAATTCGTTTGTTACGTTCGTTGAATGAACCAAATGACTCGGGAAAAGATTCATTCATTTTGATGAATGAGTTTGAACAGGAGAGTCACAAACGTGCGTCACAGAGCAAGGCGAGCATTTGAGCTTATAAAACTTAAACTATGTTATGTATTTATTAAATGAGCAATCGTTTCACTTGATAAGACCCTTATTCATCGTTCTAGAATAGTTTAAAGCCCTTTGAGCAGTTTGCAGTTTGTACTGAATGTCTTTTGGACCTTGTACCGTTTGGTTCCCAATGAAGTCCATTATATGGAGAAATATCCTGGAATGTTTTTTATTAAAAACCTTAATTTCTTTTCAACTGAAGAAAGAAAGACATGGACATCTTGGATGACATGGGGGTGTGTAAATTATCAGCTTTAGTTTTTCAAAAGTGAACTATTCTTTTAATGTTAAAATGATAAATGATGATTTTGTTGTTGTGGATGTTATTTTGTTATAACAAAAATTGGTGTAAAAGCAAAATCTCTTTTACTTAAAGCAATGCAACAGTCTTTAAATACTCTGACATTCATTTGCTTCATTGGATGTGATTCAGTTTAGGAGGTGGTACGTTTCTAGGCCTGTGTTGCTTGCTGACCGGCTGTGATACATTTGAGGAAGCCTTAGAGATGGCAGCTAAAGGGGACAGCACAAATGTGGACAAACTTGTGAAGGACATTTACAGTGGCGATTATGAACGCTTCGGTCTCCAGGGTTCCGCCGTTGCATCCAGGTACAGGCAGATTTGCCAGCATTCACATGTCAAAATAATCATATTTGTGATTTAAAAAATATTTACACTTTTTTCCTTTAATTTGTTAGTTTTGGTCATATGATGAGCAAGGAAAAACGTGATAGTATAAGTAAAGAGGACCTGGCCAGGGCCACTCTTGTCACCATCACAAACAACATCGGCTCCATTGCCCGTATGTGTGCGGTGAACGAGGTTAGAAAACATTTTCTCTTAATGCAAAAGCTCACTTATCGTGTTTAACTGTTTCTATCCATGTTTTCAGGCTCCCAGCCACATTGATTGATTTTATTTTATTAAAAATGCATAAGTTTAATTCAATGGGCATTACCCCGTGATACAAACCATTTCAAGACCAAGTCTGTGGTACTAAAGATAGGCCTGAACTCTGTGTGCTCTGAGCTTCTTTACAGTGTTGTCTTGTAGCATGGAGATCAAGCAGCATTGTACAGGGCTATCATAGCACATGGAACAGCCACAAGATGGATACACTTTTTTTTTTCCCTCTGGTGTAAAAGTCAACATGTGTAATGTGGATATTGTTTTCTCTTCATCAAATTCAAATTGGGAACAGTTTATATGAAACATGTTTATTCTGACTGTCTGTTTTTGTGTTTTATATCCTCCAGAATATCGATAAAGTGGTGTTTGTTGGGAATTTCCTTCGAATCAACACTGTATCAACTAAGCTGCTAGCTTATGCCATGGACTTCTGGTCTAACGGTCAACTGAAAGCCCTTTTCTTAGAACATGAAGTAAGACACTTTTAAAAAAAATATTTTAATTCCCTCTCAATGCTAAAATTAGTTTGTTTAATAAAGGCTTACCGTAACATTCTCCATAGTGTTCAATCAATGTATCAGCCAAGCCAGTATATGGCATTTTATATCTCTTGGAATCAGCCAATAAGCACACACATATTATTAACAATGTTTTAATACACATTATTTATAGTGGATACATTAAATTATTAATTAAAATATGGTGCTGTGAAACACCCTACGAAATCAGAATTTGAGTTTTGTGGATTTTAGTTATTTTTCACACACATTTAAAGTCTTTAAAGACTGGACAAAAATATTGAAATATAAAAATTTTGTGTAAAGTCAGAAATGTAATTTTGCTGATGTAACTTCTCTTTGAGTCATTTCTCACTTAGAAGTTCATTTCAATGTATTTACTCCAGCATCTTCAATAGACATGTAGGCAGATTCATTGATTATAATAAGATGTTGTAGTTTTTTACATTGTACATTTCAGTACTGTTCAGTCCGGTTATTCAGATATACGTACAGGTGAAGTGAATGAGACCAGAAAAAATGGTAAATAACAGTGAAATGTGTGTCTAAATATGAATGTGAGTGTTTTAATATTAGGGTTTAAGATGAAAATGAGCACATTTTGCAATAGGATTTATAAAATAAAGTTGCTGTCTTAAGTTATATAATAAAGGTTAATTTAAATATATGAATTTGCCTGTCTTCCCCCTGCAATAGTCTGTGCTTGTCACAGCATGACTGTTTTGCTGATTAATGGGACTTTTAGCTCCCCCTTGTGTCTAAAAGATCCAAAATCTACCCACACTCCTGTCAATGGGTAATCAAATATTGTGCACTGTAAAATAACCTGTTTAGGTTCAGCTATGTTGTGTATGTCTCATAAGATATTATTAAATTCTATATTTTACGTGCACTATCATTTAAATGTATATTTAGAATGTTTTTAATATTTTCTCTAATGTGAAGAAAGGCTACACCTATTTGATTAAACATACATTAAAACTGTAATATTGTGAAATGTTATTACAATAAAAAATTAGACACATTTTTAAGTTGCAATTTATTATTGTGGTGGCAAACCTGAATTGTCTCACACAATCCTTCAGAAAAACTTTTAAAATGCTCACTTGGTGCTCAGGAAGCTTTTCTTATCAATGTTGTTATCAATTTTTATTTTTGTAGAGACCATGATACCTTTATTCAGGATTATTTTATAAAAAAAGAGAAGCATTGATGTCAAATAGAAATCTTTATTCACATTAGAAATGTATTTACTGTCACTTTTCATCAATTCAATGCATCCTTGCTGAAACTTTTAATTTCTTTCCAAACAAAATAACTTTCCCCAAATGTTTGAATGCACTTTATATACAGTATGTCAAAATATCAGCCATCATTGACCATAGGCCTCAACAAATGCCACATCATATGAAATGAGCATGTATGGAAATAAAATAGAATGCTCTGCTTCTGTTCCACAGGGGTATTTTGGAGCTGTTGGTGCCTTCCTAGAGCTACTGAAGATGACTGAAGACTCCTGAGACACTGAAGAAACCCCAACCTTCAGAACCAGAAGCTGCTGTAAGATTTCAGGAAAGCCACATCCCCTAATAAGGAAAAGCCATTTAATAATATGATCAAGTTTCCCTTCAAATCATCAACACGACACGGCCTAACATCGTTGACTGGTGACAGAAGCAGGTGACCAAGAGGAAATGATGCACAGCGAACAACGCACTTTCAGTGTGTGAAATCACTTAACTTCGTGTTAACGTGTGCCTCATTTCTGCTTCTATAAATCCAGCACAGCTTTGGCTTTGCCATGTATTGATATTTTGATTGGATGATGATTTAGGACACTAAATATAATACCTGTATACTTCCTCTACACCCAGTTTGTGAGCTTTATGAAAATAATTGTAACATATGAAAAGGGTTTGGAGGTGAGTGTTATGTTTATTAGTGAGACGTTATAAAAAACAATCTTCCCCTCTAAACAAATCATGCTTTGAAATGCAAATCAGATTTATTATTAATTGACTGTCCTTTACGGAATTTACATGGGACTGTCCTCCCCTGTTCTAGTCACATATGAGCATTCATCAAATATGTATTGTATTTAAATGCTAAGTTGTATTATTAACCGTGGAATCATTTTGGACACTTAAGCGTTGAGTCCGAGTTAAAAATTCGAACGTCTTTTTAATACAGCTAATGACAATTGAATTTCAGTACTTTTTCAATTACTTACGGAATTAGCAAAAAATCGTCAGGTAGACCTGTTTTATCTTCATTGGGCCTTGTACGATTATTGGATTGTTGACATGAGTAGCTGTAGTTTCTAAGATATCTTTACCTCCTTTTAACTGTTTTGTCAAATGAACAGTGAACATATGCACCTGAGCTGACACTGATTGTGTTGGGACCAAATTGTCAATGTTGACTGGAAAACACAGTATCTTCATCGGATGGAGAATTCTTATAGTTCACTACATAGTACGTCCTTTCTTAAAGTGATGGATTTTATTTGGTTTCACAGTCCCTAATGCCAATATTTCTCCGATCTGAATGTGTTAACAGTTTACCTTGTGTATATACACTGTAGTATATGTTTGCTTTATTTAATTTAACATTTGCACAAACCCTCTCTTGTCATATTCATGCCATTATGCAAGTTTCATTAGAGACTGCTAACCAAGACTTATATTTACTGTCAAACTCCTCGCAAATGCCTTCATCCTTTAAACATTTTCAGCTCAAACGTTGTCTATTAATGAAAATTGTTTGCCTTTTTTCCTCATGTATCAACATGAGCATCTCTAACTTTTGCCTAAATACCTTTTAACTCTCTGTATTAATACTGTACTGCTGGGTCTGGCTGTGAACTGTACAGATGTTGTTCAGAACCAGATGTATGTTAAATACATGCTCCTAAAGCTGGAATCATAAATTCTAAAATAATTATTGCAGTCATTATAATCTATGTATGATCAGAAACATAAGCACTTCTGAGAGAAAAATATATCGTCTTTCCTTCACTTTGAGCCACAGTATGACAGCAATTATTTTTCTACCAATTGCATTTTCTCATTTGGCTTCAGCAGTGTAAATATGTAGTCAAGACATGAAATCCTTTATTTTTTACAGCACTGATAAAATAAGCAGTTTTTGAGCTTGTAATTTGCAGGGTTTTTTGCTGATCACCATGAATGCAAGCAAGACCAAAATTTCTTAGAGGAAGTAAAATGTAGAATAATTTCATAATGCTTTTTTTTTTATTGGAGGATTGACTTTGACCTAGTGTGCATGTACTGAACCTACTACATGTTCAACAACAGACCTGTGCTGACATTAAAGTGTCTTCTATCGGCTCGTGACAACATCTGTAGCACATTATGTGCACTGCCTCTATATCTTCTTTTATCTGTTGATTCATGCTTTACTTCCTCTGCTCAGTCCTTAGAATTGCCTTATGCAGTGGGGTGCCATTTTGTCTTTGGATGTCTGGATTATGCACAATGGCACCCCAACATCTCTCTGAGCCACAAAAGTAACTTCCATGTGTTGTGGGGTGCCTTTTAATGATGGAGACAAGGCTTTATCTCCGAATCGTCGCAAATGCTAAATCCAGATGTCACTGTATACATCGATCCTTAACAGTATATTTGAGGTGTTTTGAATTTCTTTTGAGAGGAGGGTGGGGGGAATGAATGCATGTGTCGGTACATTGTATTTTTCCTTGGGCAATACAAAGCATGTAAGCGATTTCTCAACATGGGTGACATTTCCTTAGGTACTTGGATGGATCACTCCATCTAATGTAGTCAAATTGCCTTTTTATCAGGTTTTGTTCTTGTAAACCTGATCTAATGTCAGTGCATGTTCATTCCTTGTGATGTATGTTTCTGCCCTTTCATAAATATATTCGGTCTCTCCCAAACTACGTATACATGTTCGATGCCCAGTTTTCAGAAAGCATGTTCTAAATTGTAAATGCTGAGTTGCCATTACAGCTGAATTATCAGCTTTTTCTAGAGCTAAATTGTGTATTTATAAATTGTATCATTTTGGATAATTAGATGTTAATATTTCATGCTACTAATAACCCTCATTAATGACCTCAATCTCCTGACACACTTGTCTGATGTATGTGATCTGAATGCGTATGTATAATTCTAATATTAAAAATCATTTTAACTTCAGTTTCAGCGCACATCTCAAACAGAATCACTACACAAATTGTCAGTGTATTTCTTATGATACAAATGACATTTGATGTTGATCCTATAGGGACCCTTAATTTACTTGCTCCTCGTAAGGAATGAAATTAATGTCACTAAGAGATTTTTATATGGGTTTTGAGTTGTATCATGTGAAAAGCTAACTTCATTTGTCAATAAACTATTTTGTAAATATCTAATAAATGTGTTAATTGTGGAAAATGGTTTGCTCTATTGGGTTTTCATTCATTTTCTTTAATATCATTTTCAAATATCAACCCTTTGCAGGATTACAGGATATTCACAAACATGCATCAAAATCAGCTTTATTGGCCAAGTATGCCTGAGCATACAAGGAATTTGTTGTTGGTTTAGAGCAAACCAACGGTGCTCATATACACATACAGGCACGGCACAACAGTGTTGGATTTAATGAGATATAAACTAACACAACATGATGGCAGAAACTACATAACAGTCGAAGTGCAAACATCTAAGAACCGCACATAAAGCAATTCAGTACATTGCATTCTAAACGATGCTGGGTTGTTTTAACCCAAATTTGGGTCAAATATGGACGAACTCAAATGTTGGGTTAAAATGTAATTAAAAATTTGAAGCCAACTTCAACTTTCACTATCAACTTACCTTTTTTGGTAACACTTTAGAATACTGTATCTTACTTACTGCAGAATGAATAAGGAATTATTGACGAACTAATAGGTAATTCTTCATTAACTTCTTCTTCACTACTGTTAACTACTTAGGAAGATGTGTTAACCAATCCGTATGTAATATAATTTTATGATTGTGTTAAGTATCAGTTAGTTAATCAATAGCTAATGAATTCTGTCATACCTCCTAAAGAACTACTATTAATTATCAACTAATTAAGGTTCAAGAAAAATAACTAAGTAACTACTTAACAGTCATACAAAACTAACCTCAGATTATTTGTATATTTTATATACAGTACTGTGTGTGTCTGTTTTCCTCAGCATAGAATGCCACTGAGTAAATTCATGTATTTGAGGCAACAACTGAGGGGAACTTATTAGTAATTAATAAATAAGTATCAAATAATTCTGCAGGAATTACTTAGAAGCTGGAACAGTATTCTAAAGTGAAAATATAGAGAACCCATTAGTAATTAATAAAGAATTATCAAATTATTATCCAGGAATTAGGCTACTTATAATCTGAAACAGTCTTCTAAAGTGATAATATAAGGAACTTATTAGTAATTAATAAATAACTTTTAAATAGTTCTTCAGGAATTACTTAGAACGTGGAACAGTATTCTAAAGTGACAACACAGGGAACCCATTAGTAATTAATAAATAATTATCAAATAATTATCTAGGAATTAGGCTACTTATAACCTGAAACAGTCTTCTAAAATAAAAATATAAGGACCTTTTTAGTAATTAATAAATAATTATTAGATAGTCCTTCAGGAATTACTTAGAACCTGAAACAGTATTCTAAAGTGACAATATAGGGAACCCATTAGTAATTAATAAAGAATTACCACATACTTCTGACTCTAATATATATATATATTAATCATCTAAATCTTTGTAAAATGCATGACAATTACTTGCGAGAGGTGAAAAAGGCAACAGTGGCAAGGAACCAAAACTCCATCCGGTGACAGAATGAAAAAAAATGCAAAAAACCTTGGGAGAACCCAGGCTCAGTGTGTGTGGCTACCGCAATATTGCCGGAACTTGAATGGTGCAAAAGAAGTTTAAAATGTTTAAGAACTAAGTTTAATAATAAGGTGTAATATACATGATATGTTTTTGCTTATTTGCAGATCAGAGCCTATAGGTAAGTGTCTGAACTTATCTTTCTTATTACTGCTGAAGAATGACAAACTGACGATGTGTATGACTGTTAATTAGTAGTTACTTCATAGTTATTTTTCTTGAACCTTAATTAATAGATAATTAATAGTAGTTCTTCAGGAGGTATGACAGAATTCATTAGCTATTAACTAACTGATACTTAACACAATCATAACATTATATTACATACTGATTAGTTAACACATCTTCCTTAGTAGTTAACACTAGTGACTTAAGTGTTAATAAAGAATTACCTATTAGTTCTTCATTAATTCCTTATTAGTTATGCAGTAAGTAAGATACAGTATTCTAAAGTGTTACCCATTTTTTTAATTACATTTTTAACCCAACATTTGGGTTTGTCCATATTTGACACAAATTTGGGTTTGAAACAACCCAGCAATTTTAAGAGTTTGTACAAGTCAATACAATGCAGGTAAGAATGATACAAAATGACAGAATCACAATACCCTCTAAACAAAACAATTAAATGGCCAAGCATAGAAAGCAGTACACATGGCCTGTGACAGAAAGTGACATTATAGTGCAATGTCCTATAGTTGGTTAAAAAACAACTCCATTTGGTTAAAAAAATACACACACATTTTGCACAAAGTGAAAGAAATAAAGGTACATTAGTTGTAAAGTAAAATGTAAAAAGTCCTATATATATTGAGGTTCTGGGAGGGTGTTTAGGATCTTTGTGTCTGCCAGGAAAAGCTATTTTGGTGTCTGGTAGTCCTTGTTTTAATCAGTTATGTCTCCTGCCAAAGGGAAGGAGTCTGAACTGCACGCGGGGTGTGAGTGGTCCCCAACGATACCCAGCCTATTTCCTGACACGGGATGTGTACAGATCCTTTCAAGTCCGTGTTTGTCCAGTTGGGTGGCAGAGCTGAGCCTGACAATGACCGATGAACACAGTATGGATTCAGTGATGGCCCTCTAGAACTGGCACTACAGGTCTTTGGGCAGATTGTGCTTCCTTACCTGGTGGAGAAAGTACAGAGAAAGCTGGTCCACCATCTGTCTGTATGCTCACTCGTCGCTGTCCTGGATTATTGAGTCCAATGATTGTGGATTGTATACTGACTGAAGGTTCTCTTTCATTATTTTTCTAGTATTTTTATATAGGCTACTAATACTTCCACTTATGTTAATTTAAGTCACTACTTGTTTATTTATTAAAGTATTTTTCTTTACTACTCGTATCCAAATAGAGTAATGCAACTGCAATTGTTACTGGAAATACAGTACAACTATATGGGGATACTGCAAATAGGTAGGGCCTAGTGTTTTTTAAATTATGACAAGAAATACTAGTCATTGAAATTGATACTAGCAACTGTGTATTACTAAATTAAATAACAATACATGCACTTTGTTAAGATTAAAGGGTTAGATCACTTTGAAATTAGTTTTTGGTGTGTTTAAGCTCAAGGGCATCCAAGATGTAGGAGTCTTTGTTTCCACATAGTTTCAATTTTGATATTTTTAGGTCAAACCGTTCTTCTCTGTCACAGAGCATGCACAGAGAAGTCCAAATTAAACATGATGTAATGGCTTGTAAATGTAAGTACACATTGATGGCCTAAGACACGAAACGAGTGGTTTGTGTGAGAAAACGAACAGTATTTATATCGTTTTTACCTCTTGTAATCACAGCCACAAAGCGCCCACACCCTCAGATCTGTAAACGGTTTGACCTAAAAATATCAAAATTGAAACTACTGTAAAAAAAAAAGACACTACTTCTTGGATGACCATGAGCTTTGTGTTTGAGCTTTCACAGACCATATTTAATGTGCTCTATGAATATCCATTGATCAGTGTTTATGTGTGAATAAAAGCCTAAATTAAAAATAATATCAAAAGTCTTAGTCTTATGAGTTTGAAGTAAATGCTAACAATTTCTTTCATTTTTGGGTGGATTAACCCTTTATTTATGATTGGTCAGCCAAGTAATCCAGCTGTCTGATATTGTCTAATATTCTAACAATGTTCAGAGTCTGGTCTATGCTTTTTTGCAATGTGTTTTAGATTGTGTCATCCCCACATCGCTAAACTAAATCAAAAAGAAAAAAACAACAACAAAAAAAACATTGATCAAATGTGATCTGATCACGTTATTTTTTATTAAATCACAGATAAAAACAAAATTAACGTTTTTCTTTTCTTTTTAACTTCCAAAGGATGCTGATGCACGATCTCCCTAATCCAGCAATACATGAACATCCGACACTTTCTATCACCCCAACTGCTGCAGAATAACAGTACTATAAGGTTAGGTTGGTTAGTCCTTTGAATCCTGCTAAGTTACCTCTCCTTTCAAAGATGCATAATCTATATATTTCCAGTTTGCGTGCTGCCGCCTCCGTCATGATCATCTATTTTTTACTATATACTTCTTATTTATTAAAACCAGGCAATTGGTTGATGAAACATTAATTGAAATTAAGATACAATTAATAAAAAAAAATGAATAATTCACTTAAAAAAAGGTTTCTTTGTGGTTTCTCTTTCAGATCTCTGTGAAGTTTTAAAGTCGCTTTCAGAACGGTCATGTCTGTGAATATAAAACGCATGTGTAGACTGATATTTTTCTAATGTCTGGACCACTGATCTATATAATATATCATTCTAGATGAGTGGTCTGGACTAGAGTGATAGCATTCTATGTAAACAAATACTTCAGCAGGAAGTAGAAAACCGTTTTGTCAGTGGAACCAGCTGTGAATCATGGGGTGGTTCTCTTACGAGAGGTTCTCTCGTATTGCGTAAGCTAGCTTACGCTACGGGAAAGATTCTTCTTTGCCGAACAATTGAAGCCAAAAATTTTTATAATTTGTAATCATGGTCAACGCACTTCTCAGGTGCAGGACCTAGAGCGGGCTAACTAGCAGGCTCATTGGTTCGTTCCTGGGAAGTGCACAAACCAATCGGAGAGCGGCGCTGAACCCGCGCCCAATGAGCGGACGACGCTCGCTTATTACGTCAAAGCCCGCCGAAAGGGGCGTGGCTTGAGTGTATATAAGCACTCTCCGTGGTTTGGAACAACGATTCATTTTGATTCAGCGATCTAATCGCCTGCCGTTGCAAGACTGAAGCCGTCGTCGTGACAAGGCACCTTCTAGCAAGCAAGAAGCCTGAAGAAGCCGGCCCCTGCCACCTTCAGCCGCCTCAGCGAGCTAGCGCCGTCCGACGACTTCCACTTGCTCCATCACAAAAAGAGCGTGAGCGTCTTTTTAAAGATGTCTCGCATTTCCTGCGGCTCATGCCGCGCACCGCTCGAAGACGGAGACCGCCACCTCATCTGCCCTCTCTGTCTCGGGCTTGAACATGCGGAACTCGCCCTCGCCGATGGAGGATGCTCTCTCTGCGAGGCGCTGACAATGTCTTCCCTGCGGGCAAGACTCCTCACCGTTAAATCCGCCCTAGCCGCGCCGCCTCTGACTTCTCCGCGAAGAAGAAGCGCCGCTCTCAGAGGCCGCCGGAACCTGCGATGGCTGTGTGTGGGCCGCTGCCGCCGCCCCCGACCACTCTCTCTCTCCACCCGAGCTGGACCCCCCATTGCCGCCGAGTGGCCGCTCTGCAGCGTCCCTCCGACTCTGAGGAAGAGAAAGAGTCGCCTTCGTTGCACGCTTCTAACAGCGACGAATGGTCTTCACTGGGCTCTTCGGTGTCATGCTCCGCGGGGACCCGCTCCGGCATCGAAGAGGACCTAATGCGCCTCCTGACTCTCGCCGTCGAGCGTCTGGGCCTCGACTGGTCACCACCACCCGAGTTACCACCGAACCGGATGGATGGAAAGTACCTGCACCGGCGCCCCGCCCCGCTGGCACCCGGTCTGCTCCTTTCCTGCCTGAGCTCCACGCCGAGCTCACTAGATCGTGGAAAGCTCCTCTCTCGGCTCGGACCCGCTCTGATGTCTCCGCCTCGCTGCGCTCGGTGGACGGAGCCACCGAGAAGGGCTATACAGCGATGCCGCCCGTCGAAGATCTGGTCGCCGCTCACTTGTGCTCGCCCTCCGCTGGATGGCGATCCTCCCCTGAAGCTTCCTTCTAAAGCTTGCAGAGCGTCCTCTACCTTCCACACCCGCGCCTATGCAGCCGCTGGCCAGGCCGCTGCAGCGCTGCACTCCATGTCGGTTCTCCAGGTGCTGCAATCCGACCTGTTGAGTGACATAGCGCAGAACGAGAGAGAAATCAACAGCCGTGCGCTCAACGACTTAAGATGCGCTACGGACCTCTCCCTTCGCGCCACCAAAGCTGCCGCTCAAGCGCTGGGAAGATGCATGGCCATCCTCTGTGTCGCCGAGAGACACTTGTGGCTCACGCTCACGGACATGAGCGAAACTGAGCGCGCTGTCTTCCTCAACGCGCCCGTCTCACCCTCTGGCCTCTTCGGATCTGCCGTCACGGGCATCGTAGAACGCTTTTCCGAGGTCCAGAAAGCCACCCAGGCCATGAATTTGTTCCTGCCTCGCCGCGGTAACACTTCTGCAGGCCGCTCTCGTGAGCCCCCTGCCAGAACGCCTCAACAACGCCGCCCGCAGCAAGCTCAGGCCCATCCCCAGCACAGGCAGAGCGGCCGCCCTCGCCCTCGCTCTCGCTCCGACAGCCGACGCAGACAGGCTCCCCAAGCGCCCCGCCCCAAGGTCACGCTGAAGCCTGATCAGCAGAAGTCCGCCTAGCACTTCTGGGGAAAAGACGGCTTCTTTCCGCCGCGGCCGGACCGCCGTCAAAGTTTCACCCTCTGTTAGTCCCCGAACCTTCGCCGACTGCAGCAGCGAATCTCGCCGAGAACAAGCCGGTGACTCGACCCGCTTGCGAGCGACAAACAGCCGTTTTCACGGCTACCCAGAGAGTTCACATAAAGAGCATAAAAGCCTCAAGTGTAAAAAATGTGACCACAAGCACGTGTTCACTCACACTTTTTCCCGTGTCCCCCACAGAGTTCACTCCCACTCAGCGGCCTCCGTCCGCTCGAGTAGCAGAAAGCATGAGCACGCCCTCAAGCAGCGCGTGTCCCCCTCTGCTCGCTCTGTATCACGGCCCATAAGCTCCACTCTTAATGCAAATCCCGTTGCCACACACAGTTTACACGAGCACACACACAGTGTCCAGCCCGTTACATGCAGCAACCGGGACAGCACGGCCATTCAGCCTCTAGCAATATGCTTCAAAGCGTGGGAAGCCATTCCCGGCATATCCCCGTGGGTACTAAGCATTATAAAAGACGGCTACCAGTTACAGTTTCGCCGCCGCCCGCCGCGTTCCCGCGCCCGGCCCCTTTCTGTGGTCAGCCCAGCTGCCGCGAGCACGCTCCGCACAGAAATATCGAAACTGTTAACAAAAGGCGCGATAGAGAGAGTCCCTCCACCCATAACCGAGCCGGGGTTTTACGGCCGTTATTTTCTGGTCCCCAGAAAGACGGCGGCCTCAGGCCGATTCTCAGACCTCAGATTTCTGAACAAAGCTCTCATGACGAGATCATTCAGAATGCTGACGGTCAGGAAACTCCTCGCACATGTGCGCCAGGGGGATTGGTTCATCTCCCTAGATCTGAAAGACGCTTATTTTCAGATTCAAATACACCCTCGTCACAGGCAGTTTTTACGCTTCGCCTTCGAAGGCCAGGTTTATCAATACGCCGTTCTCCCGTTCGGCCTTTCCCTAGCGCCACGCACATTCACATTGCGCACGGATGCGCATTTTGAATTATTTGGACGATTGGCTGATTCTAGCACGTTCCAAAACAGAGGTTCTGTCGCACCGTACAGCTCTTCTCGCTCATCTGGAAGCGCTGGGCCTCTCTGTCAACTGGACAAAGAGTGTTCTCCAGCCCAGTCAAACTATCTCCTTTCTGAGGATAGACCTGGACTCTACCACTATGAAAGCACGCTTATCCGCTCAGCGCACACGCCGCTTGCAGCGTTTAGCTGCTTCGTTCCAGATGAATACCCGCGTTCCGGTGAAAACCTTTCAGAGAATGCTGGGTCACATGGCCTCAGCTGCAGCCGCGCTACAGCTAGGTCTTTTACATATGCGCCCCCTCCAATTCTGGCTAAAGACCCGTGTACCCCGCCGCGAGTGGACCACGGGCCGCCAGCTAATCAGAGTCACTCAGGCATGCATTTCTGCACTACAGCCTTGGACGGTGACCGATTGGTTTCAACGGGGCGTCACGATGGGGACCTTCTCTCACCGGAAGGTAATCTCGACAGACGCATCCAACACAGGCTGGGGTGCGGTCTGCGAGGGCTCACCGGCCTCTGGCCGATGGTCGGATCGGGAGACCCCATTTCACATAAACTGTCTCGAGATGCTCGCGGTCGAGTATGCACTGTTGCAGTTCCTCCCGCGCATCCAGGGTCACCACGTCCTGATTCGTTCAGACAACATGACAGTGGTATCCTACATCAACCGTCAGGGCGGGGTCAGATCCAGGAATCTCTTCCTGCTGACACGCCGCATTCTAGTTTGGTCCCAGAGTCATCTGCTCTCGCTCAGAGCGACGCATGTCCCGGGACACCTAAACGACGGTCCAGACATTCTATCCAGGAACCTTCTCTCTCCAGGAGAATGGTCCCTGAATCCTCTTACAGTCCAATCACTGTGGCGCCTCTTTGGCAGAGCGGAGATAGATCTCTTTGCGACAGAAGAGAACTCGCACTGTCCGATATTCTTCTCGAAGAACGAGGACGCGTTGGCGCTAGAATGGCCATACCGCCCGCTCTATGCCTTCCCTCCCATCTCCCTGCTACCGCAGGTCATTCAGAGAATCAGGGAATTTCGCCACCCGGTGCTCCTCATAGCCCCGCGTTGGGAGAATCAGATTTGGTACCCGGAGCTCACACAGCTGTCTCAGACAGCCCCGTGGCCCATCCCGGTCAGAGCAGATCTCCTCTCTCAAGCCCGCGGCACAATCTGGCATCCCCACCCGCAGCGCTGGGCGCTTCATGCATGGGTGACCAACGATTACACGTTGATTTGCCAGAGGGAGTCTTGAATACGATCAAACACGCTAGAGCGGCATCTACCAGAAAGCTCTATGCGGCTAAATGGTCTGTATTTTCAAAATGGTGCACCGAAAAGAATTTGGACCTCCTTAAGTGTGAGGTCTCTTCTTTGCTTTCCTTCCTTCAAGATATGCTGGACAAGGGCAGAACCCCATCCACCCTGAAGGTTTATGTGGCAGCCGTCGCGGCCTTCGTTGGTCCCCGACGCGCCCAGTCTATTGGCAAAGACGAGCTGGTTATCCGCTTCCTCAGGGGAGCCAGGAGGATGAACCCCCCTCGCCCCCCCTCGGTGCCGGTTTGGGACCTTTCAATAGTCCTCGAGGCCTTGAAAGCCCCCCCTTTCGAACCGCTCGAGTCTATTGACCTCAAATATCTCTCCCTAAAAGCCGTTTTTCTGATCGCTCTTGCCTCAGTTAAACGAGTGGGCGACATTCACGCGCTCTCTTCGAACGCGTCGTGTCTCGAGTTTGGCCCTAACGACTCCGTCATCATTCTCAAACCAAGACACGGATATGTGCCTAAGGCGATTTGCACCCCATTTAGAGCACAGGTGATATCCTTATCGGCTCTGCCCACCTCTGATAGCGAGCCCAATGCCAACCTCCTCTGCCCGGTCCGGGCGCTGAGAGCGTACATTACACGCGCTGCCACGTTCAGACGTTCTGAGCAGCTGTTTGTGGCGTTTGGGGGACGCACAAAAGGCTTGGCCGCTTCTCAAACAAACACTATCCAGATGGATAGTAGACGCTATCGCCTCCGCCTACGCGGCTAAAAATCTGCCTTGCCCGCTCGGCGTCAGGGCTCACTCCACTCGAGGCATGGCCTCTTCGTGGGCTTGGTCCTGTGGTATTTCTATTCATGATATCTGTGTGGCCGCGGGCTGGGCTTCCCCGTCCACCTTTATCAGATTTTATAACTTGGAAGTACCGGCCTTACAGGCTAAATTACTAGCGGTCTAACCCGCGCAGCGTCTAGCCACGCTTTATGGGGAATCCTTCAACCGGCTAGCCCCTTGATCTTCCCCCTCCATTCTATGGAAACTTCCTATACTATGGCCCGCTATGCCGGCCGCCTCTTTAGGCCTCATATTCTCATATAAACGGCTTCTGCCCTTTATTATTGTTTTTCCACTATTGCTCCCTCCACCCTCCCGGGGATGCTTGTGGTGACTGACCGGGCACGGCGTTGACCAGGGGTTCCCGTAGCGTAAGCTAGCTTACGCAATACGAGAGAACCTCTCGTAAGAGAACGAATCGGTTACCTGAACGTAACCTCGGTTCTCTCTAGATGAGGGAACGAGTATTGCGTTCCCGGCCGTGCCCGCTCTAACAGCGATTCGCTTCATCACTATAAATCGTTGTTCCAAACCACGGAGAGTGCTTATATACACTCAAGCCACGCCCCTTTCGGCGGGCTTTGACGTAATAAGCGAGCGTCGTCCGCTCATTGGGCGCGGGTTCAGCGCCGCTCTCCGATTGGTTTGTGCACTTCCCAGGAACGAACCAATGAGCCTGCTAGTTAGCCCGCTCTAGGTCCTGCACCTGAGAAGTGCGTTGACAATGATTACAAATTATAAAAATTTTTGGCTTCAATTGTTCGGCAAAGAAGAATCTTTCCCGTAGCGTAAGCTAGCTTACGCAATACTCGTTCCCTCATCTAGAGAGAACCGAGGTTACGTTTCAGGTAACCGATTCGAATATTTGGTAAAGAACTGTAATAGATCTCCTGGTACATATAATGTAATTTTTAAAATACTGTTAAATTTACAGTTTTTGAAATTGAAAAAGAACAACTCATTGTATAATTTACAGAGAAAAAATGTAAATTGACATTCCCATAATTCCCTGTGTGACACATTTCATGTATTTTTGTTGAAATAAATGTTTCCTCATAGCTTTCTTGTTTTTTTTTCTAATCAGTTATGTACATAGGGTTTAATGTTACATTTAATGTTGTTAAATGTTTATTGCATTTTTTTCATGTGTGTTACCATGATGCCGTTTAATGTTTGTGTGAATGTTCAGCTTCTTAATATAATTATTATCCGTATAGTGGAAGAGATGCATGTGATGAGCTAATCATGGGACACTCATCTTTGTTGTGATGATAGTTGGTTGTCAGTGTATAACAAAGGTATAAAACATATGTCAATGCTTAAATGGGTTCACTGTAAAAAAAAAAAAAATCTGTTAAATTTACAGGAAAACTCTGGCAGCTGTGGTTACCAGAGTTTTCCTGTTAAAAATACAGTAGGGACATTTTAGGTTTTACAGACTTTGACCGTATTTAATTTTACAGCAATAAACCGTATTTCATTATCTGTTATAATGTTATTTTACTGACCTTTTGAAGTATTAATATCTGTCTTGTTCAACTGTAATACACTGACTGCCAACAATCACAACCGTAATGAGAGTCAAATGATCAATCAAAGCTCATCATAATCAGATATTTAACAAGAAAGTTCATGCTATTATATAGAAGCTGCACAGTGTCATTCACACAAACATTAAACACCATTAAAATTTAAAAAATGCAATAAGTATTCATTTAACAACATTAAATGTAACATAAAACCCTAATGTACATAACTGATTAGAAAAAAAAACTAAGAAAATTATGAAGAAACAGTTAAAATACATTAAATGTGAAGTGTCACGCAGGGAATTGTGGGAATGTCAATTATCATTTTTTTTCACTGTAAATTATACAATGACTTCTTTTCACTTCCAAAAACTGTAAATTTAACAGTATTTTACAGTAAAATTACATTAAACGTACCATTATTTATATCACAGTTATTTACCGTATATAGTAAGGAAACTTTCTGTTAACCAATTAACAGTTTTTCTCTGTAGCATTTTTACAGTCTTTTACTGTTAAAATCACGATCATTTTTACAGTGTTGGTAAATTAACGATACATCAGATAGTGAAATGCAGTTTACTACTGTTAATCCAATAGCATTGCTATTGTATTTTCTGCGAGAGTGTTTCAGGAGTAGCCGGAGAACTCAACCAGCGCCGCAGATTCTCAAGAGCAGCTGCACGACGACACAACTGTTTCACGATTCACCGGATTCACCGCATTCACCGCATGACAACGATCACGTGCGTTTCATGTTTATTCCATAGACTGTAAAAAAAGGTTTATTCACACACCTTTAATTCCATTAAAGCTCACAAATCTGTTTTTTTATAACAGTAAACTGTTTTTTCATGTAGTCACAAGACTCGCGATGTTGTGTCAATGTTTAATAAAATAAAACTGATTAAAAAACGTTGACTACACTTCATTGATATGGCTTATTTTTTACTTTACTCTTGTTCAAATAGATGCTGTATGAAGCAGTAAAGTATTGAATGAAAAAGTGTCTGAAATATCTGTCTATTTGGCAGATATTGCATTTATTTCACTTCAGCTGTGGTAAAATACAAACGCCACATGAGCGGTCACTACGCGGGAACCAGAAAGTGTCCGATTTCACGTCTCCGTTTGCAGCTCCTCCCCGCCCGCAGGCGGCAACTCTCGCCGATCGGTTACATCCATCCGCAGCCGGTGTCGAACACACCTTTTAAATGCTCACAAATCTGCATTTTTCGAACAGTAAAAGCCCTTTTCCTGTGGTCGCGATGTCATATTGTGTCAAAATAAAACTGATAAAAATGTGGGACTCCTTCATTGGTATTTAGGCCTCTAGGCATATGAACATTATTAATGTACAAACAGACAGTTTGAAGTATAGAATGAAAATGTAATTTCAGCTGGGACACTACGGGAAACAGAAAGGGTCCGATTTCACGTCTTTGTTTTCAGACTATTGAGAATGAGGAGTTGACGTCATTGTACAGAGCCCCTCCCCTTTCTGCCATGTTGGTTGGATTCCCACGCCAAAACAGTATTGTTTACGTGTGTTTTTAGCTTGGTAGTAGAGGAGGTTCTCGCAATTCCGCACTGTTTTACAGGAAGTCACTGCTGCGTTAAATAACTACTCCAGTACCTCACATGATGGATATGGAAAACATAGGAACAATATGAAATACAGTTTTTTAGGTTACCAAAATGGACAGAGCATCAGGGAGAGTTTTTGAACTGACGAGGAGATGCCGGATTGCTTGGTTTGCTTTATTTGCTTTTTTTTTTTTTTTTTTTTTGCTTGGTATTGCTTGGATTGCTATAGCCTTTAGTATAGATTTTCACTGTTTGCTGTGCCTTAGCGAACATATGTAAAAGTGTTGTTTGAGTGCCTGTTCATTACTTTTTTATTTCATTGAAATAAATGTTTGAAACAACTTGATATGGCTTAACAATATTTATTGAGAACTGAAATATATAGGCTACATATATATTTGGACAACATAAGTAATAATAATAAAATAATAATACAGTTATTAGTGCAAAATAACAAATTGATGCTGCTTCTCCAAATACAGCTGTTTTGCACTTTGTGAGTTTGTTCCTGTAAGGTCCCTTTTCTTTCGCCTTATCTTGACTTTTTGCATTGCTTTACTTTCTTCCTTTTTTTTCTCATATTCTTAGATCCGTCTCTGTCCTGCCAAAATAATAAATGCGTGAAAATTTAAGAGCTCTGGAATGTTTAGTCGCGTCTATGGGTTCTAAAGGCGTTGCCCCTGGTAACCGATAGCGTCTCCAACCACCATGGCCGACCGGCTCAGACCCCGCCCAAATCTGCACGTGACTCCTCATTCTCAATATCCACCTGCAACTGGCAACACTTCGCGATCGGTTAGCCGCAGCTTAAAATGACGTGGATAAATAATTTGTAATGAAAAGTGGACTTTACCATATAAGACTTGCCCATTTTAAAGGTGGGGTTTACTGCTTTTTTTCTTTGCATGATTGTGTTTATGGGGTGCAATATAGCATTTATCCGTGGTTTTCTTTTTTTAAAAGTGTTATTTTTCATAAATTTCACCTTTATTGTCAGCCGCGCTCTCCTCTGTCCCTGAACGACCGGTTCACTTCCTGATTCTATGAAAACACTCCCTCAGAATGACGTTGTGGGCTCAGATTGGTTCGTTTGGGCTGGTGTGTTGTGATTGGCTAAACTGTCGCTCACGTTGTCCGGAAGGTTAACGCCCATTAGCTTTACGGGAGACGCGAGCTCCGGTCCAGAAGTAAATATATGTCGAGACTGCAGTATCAGTTTGAGGCAGAATCAGACCGAGAAAGCCGCGATGAAGAGAGTCAAACAGAACCTCACCCCACACGGCTCTTAATAAAGGTTTCTGAATGATAATTTGCTATATTTTTTAACTTTATGCACGTTTGTTTAACATAATAGCATCTGACTGGCAACAATAGCAACTGGCTGGCTACTAATGTTATACTCAAACAGCGTTGGCAGGTTTACGTTCTTGATCAAATCGAAAATAACGTCATAAAACATATTTAACATGAAAAATACGTTTACAACGTATGCAAATACATTTAAAATGATTAAGTCTTAGCCTACTTACAGGTTGTGTCCGGTTGTGTCTGCCTCTTGTTTTAAAGTTGGATCTGCTTCATGTTTAGTAACAGTTTCTTGTTGAATTTTGAATTCGTGGAGATTCTGGAAGCTGTCTTCCGTAAAATGCGCAGCACAGAGAGCTAGATTACGATTGTCACTTTCAGGAACATAATCAAACATAAATTGTATCCATTGTTGTCGATGTACAGCGTCCGTGGGAAGTTCGAACACAGAAGACCTGACATCTGCGTGAACAACAACACACTCGAGGAGCTGCTGAAATATGATCATGGCCTTTCCTGCATATTCCGGAGGGAGTGGTTGATGCAAATGTGTGGGTTAGTGACGTACCATAACCCAGCTGTAGTCCAAAACGAGTCGTTTTTGTAGGCAATTATACTTCCTGATTTTTAAAAGACAATATCTCTGCTTACACTAAACTTTCAGTGCTGCAACTTTGCAGATACTGTTCATGCACCAACAGCAACATTAAACACTATTTAAAATGAAAAAAGTGAAACTGCAGTAAACCCGCCCTTTAATTGTATGGTAACTTTAATATTTATTGATCATATTCGATGATGAATGCACTTATCTTTTAGGTGTCTATCGAATAATTTATTTAACTGTAATCAAAACAATTTGATTGACACTACATAAAAATAGACTGTAGACCAATAAAATGGTAGGCTATGTGAGCATGTTTGTAAACAGTGGCGTTGTTCCCCTCAACCAGTAGGGGCAACTCCCAAACAGACCTTATTTCAAGTGAGAGTAGGAAATCCTCAGGCCCTGCCATGCATACTTGCATAATTTTCTTTTCACGTGTAAGGGGGAGTGGAAACTGAGGTAAGTACAGCTCGCACGCTTAAACACGTCCAAGAACCGTGGCCGTGACGTTCCCGCAGCTGCAAACTTGTTCAATGGTGGAAGCCGCAGCATTATGATGAACATGATGTACCAACTCAATTAAATTAATGTACAGAAGAGTTTCAGACGTCAGGACCAGTTCACGTGATTGCAGAAGAGTTGAATGGGGGCCGTTTGGACCGTGTCTGCGGTTGTTCTATGAAATGGTAAGTGCCTCAATTTCCCCATTTAAGACGTTTTTCCAAACATCTGGTTTCAACACGCGAGTAATGTTTTGTGAACTTATATTCAGCTGTTCAAAGAAAAACTAAACATGAACATTTTCTTAGTTTTATTTCATTATTATTAGCCTACTATTATTTTAAAATATATTTTTTTATCATTTCTTTCAAAGACAATTATTTAGCTAAATGTTAACAAATGTCAAAAATAGTACCTCTAAAATAGTAATAATATGTTGTGTGCCAGATGCAATTTTCTAAAATAAAAAATAAA
Source organism: Hybognathus amarus (assembly GCA_030378365.1). Lineage (NCBI taxonomy): Eukaryota > Metazoa > Chordata > Actinopteri > Cypriniformes > Leuciscidae > Hybognathus > Hybognathus amarus. Next base: position 24,612 of record JAQIUQ010000301.1, on the reverse strand, counting down.
ATAAAAAAGCTCTCACTCTAAATCCTTTAAGGTTTAACCTATTTGATAGTTAGGCAAATGTACAACAAAAGTTATTTAAAATTTGCAGGTGCGAAATTAAATGAAATTATAATAATAAAATGAATGCAAATTTAAAACAACAAATAAAATGTGCTCCAGTGACCAATATTGGTTGTTTTTTCCACCTCTTTTGTAGACAACTTCTGAAGGGAACCACTTTAAATCCACCAATGCGGTTCTTTGCAAGTCCTAGCATGTGACTGGGCTTGTATGTCAAAGATCAGATTTGAGACACAGCCAGGCACATATAATTTGCAAAATTCTGACAAGGCATACTTTGACTAGAGGGAGAAGTGGAGTGTATATGCCCAGAAAGCATCAGTTGTCACAATTTGACAATTTCAAAGGAATCTATTGAGCTGACGTGTGTTTTTCATGCTGCAGTGAAACAATGTGGAATTGGGGACTGTTCCCACGTCCCACAGTCGGTTGATATCTAGAGTAGAAGACTCATAAACTACAAGTTCAGTTGCATAATAATGGAAAACAACTGGAATCATCTTATCCTGACAGTGTACATTGTGTATGACAAAGCACATTGCACATGACACAATTGATTGTTTTTAGCTCTTAATGGCTTGTTTGCATCAGAATTTCCACACCGGTGTCACTGAGTTTAATAAATTGTAAGTAAGTAGTGTCAACATTTTTTTTTTCAGACACCAAAAACATGTGGATTCCACACATACCTTATGTGCCTGTCTAGGAAAGTCAAATGCCTATGTGAAAATTATATATATATATATATATATATATATATATATATATATATATATATATATATATATATATATATATACATATATATATATATATTAGCTTTTCAATTGGGCCAAAAGACTCTGAAGTGTCAAGGTCTGCAAGTTAATATCAGTTAGAATGTGCTCAGAAACACTTAGCCTTTAATGCAGTCATGCAACTTTTAACTTTTCTCTGTGAATCATTTGCAAGACCAAAAATCAGCCCAAACCTGTAAGATGTCACATTTTCTGCATATTTACAGAAGACGTGCATCACCCATCATCGTGCCTGTTAATCATTTTAGCTGAGCTTGTTACTTATGCCTGTTTTGCTGTGTGTGTCATCTTGCGCTCAGCGGACTCACTGACCGGGCCTCACATCTGCAGAAGGAATTCCATGACCAGTGAGTGTGGCGGCAGAGAAGTGCAGCGTGTGTTTGGGACTGGGAGTTTTGGAGTTAGGAAATAAAGGCGGTGGGAAGGACAGACTCCATGGCTCAGGAAAGGAAGAAAGGTGGGGTCCTTCCTCCGGATGGAGGGTGGGGATGGATGATCGTGGCTGGCTGCTTTGTGGTAACCGTTTGCACACGAGCTGTTACGAGGTAAGCTTTTATTTATTTATTTTTTAGAGAGTGTATGCTGTTGCTAAATAGAACTGGAACATGTTGATATAGGGATAGGTGTTTTGTTTTCAGCTTTAATTAAACCACAGGTTTTAACCTGCCCGGTTTCTTAATAAAAATTAATAGCTGAAGAATATTGTCGCTCTCAAACGTTCTTTTTTTAGTGACCACAAATGTCTTTTTACAAGAAATAATAATGCAAATATAAAGTAAAAATACAAGAACAAACAGGCTCGTAAAACGTCCCTAAGAATGTTTGGATTTGTTCCTCAAATGCATTTAACCTGTCAAATAGTACATACTCTTGTATAGTACAGTACATGTGACACAACAGAACGCTATATTTAGTTCACACTGAGAATTACCTAGAATGAGTCATTGGTTCACAAAGTGACAAGCGCTATCTGGTGTTTCTGCTGCAGCCTTCGAGGTCCGGTTACATTTGACTGACCTGTAAACAACGTTCACACTTGGATATAGATAACACAATGTTGATCTATTAGCCGCTTAGAAGTGTTTTTTACTGCTTTGACTGGTTATGTTAACACATTTGCGTGTTTATTTTGTAATGTGCTGTTGTAAGTGTCATTTGTTGCTAATATCGAAGTTTTTTCAATATACTATGTGGTGAGAGGTAAAGTTTTCCTTGTATACTGCTTTAGACAAGCTGTTCCATTTAGCAGTATTTTGACATTACCCTGGGGTGGTAAATGTACTCCGCCGACTCTGCAGTTTGAACCCTGTAATTAAATCATCATTAAGTTTAAATGTGCAGGTACATCACCTGACATATAAAGGTGGGAAACACAAGAACCTGAAGAACAGGTATGCAAAGCTGCTTGATGTTTACTAGGATGAAATTGCAAACAGGCTGGCAAGAACGAAACAGTACGAAACACCTCACCTCAAAAACAAGCATTCTTTTGACCATTTCTCAAGTCCTGCTGAGATAAGTGGTAATAATCAACCCAAGGGTTACCAGATGATGAAACTTTTTGAGCTTAAAGTGCAGCCAGTGGTTTTCAGATGGAACATGTGCCTTTTTAACCAATTTTTTTATCTTATGGATATTCTGTTCTCTGCCCTCAACCCCTTAAAGCTCTTATAATTCAAGTGTGTGTGTGTTATTCAAGTCTAAAAAGTAAGATTTCACCCTTTGAGTCTGCACCTTGGTTAAGCCAATGGTGTTTTCACACTAATTGTGGAATGGTTGCCTGAAGGACATCTCCTTCTTTAATGGCCGATTGCCAGACACGTCTGTCTCAGTGGCGGAAGACGTGAGAGTTGCTGGCTGTCATAACCACACTGAACGCTCTGACCCGAGTGACCTGCCTGGTGATCTAGTTTTGTTTGTTCAGGTGCTGAACAGGCACTGCAGAGGCTTGTGCCTCATTACCCCATGTCAGCCTTTCATATCCAGACACCCACGATCTGCACGGCTGTTCATGGCACTGGACTTTAATGTGTCTTGTTAGTCTGAGTGTCACAATATGGTCCTTTAAAGACCACAAACTTGTCTGTGTTCTGTCTGATCAGAGTTGTTTTGTCTTTTTCTTTTTCCAGATGCATCTCTATATTCTTTGTTGAGTTTCAGATGCACTTTGGAAGAGATTACTCTGGGACGGCATGGATTCATTCATTAGTAGACTGCACAACTATGCTGTGTGGTAAGGAAACGTCATACATGACACTAAAACCATCACGTATTAGCGCATCACAATCATCCTCATTGGCCAGTCTAAAATAGGGTTTCCATCTGCAGAACTCAGTGAGAAAGTTTTTGCACATCTGAGACAATACTGTTGCATAAAAACTAAGCAAGACCTGCAGCCTGTGGGAGGCTCAAAACGTTCTCTTGAAGTCAGCAACACACAGCGAACATCTTGAGAGGACACGCCAGTGTCGCAAGCTTGACCCAAAAAAACAGGCCTGTTTGCTTTCCTTTACACCCGCCGCTGTCTGCTGTTGACAGCGCAGCAATCTTAAGAATTACATTGCAAAGGAAAGGCCTTCTTAAGGCTGCTGACTAGTAAACAAAATAAGTAAGAAATGCTGTTATTACATAAAGCTTTACAATTTCACGTTTAGCTGACATGTTCTCGTTTATCACAAGGCCGATTTGTTTTTCTCAGGGGTCTGTGGAAGCACATTATTTGCAAATCATATACAGTATGTTGTAATACTGTATGTTGTCATGTAATAGGAGAGTGCAGCTTAAAGGGATAGTTCACTTTAAAATTAATTTTTGATATGTTTTAGCTCACCTCAAGGACATCAAAGATGTAGGTGTCTTTGTTTGTTTCCACAGTATTTTCAATTTTGATATTTTTAGGTCAAACCGTTGTTGTCTATCAGTCATATAATGCCGGCACATGGGGTTCACATCAAAGAGCATGCACAGAGAAGTCCAAATTAAACATGATTTAATGACTCGTAAATGTAAGTACACATTGATGGCCTAAGACACGAAACGAGCGGTTTGTGTGAGAAAAACAAACAGTATTTATATCGTTTTTACATCTTGCAACCACAGCCACGTCCAAGTGATCTGAGGCTGTGGGCTCTTCGGTCTGCGCAAGCGCTGGAAAGCGGCGGAAGTGATCTCTCACGTGGTTGCGGAAAAAATTCAACATTGTCTGTTGATATTTCGAAATCATCTTCCATTGCGATTTCCTGTATATCTAAATATGTTTAGATCTTCACAGTGACGCTTCCGTAAACAATGAGTGACGTACATGCATGAGATATCACTTCCGGTGCTTTTCGGTGCTTGCGCAGACCAAAGCGTCCACTCAATCAGATCACTTGGACGTGACTGTGGTTACATGAGGTAAAAACACTATAAATATACTGTTCATTTTTTCACATAAACCACTCGTTTTCGTGTCTTAGGCCATCAATGTGTACTTACATTTATGAGTCATTAAATCATATTTAATTTGGACTTCTCTGTGCATGCTCTTTGAGGTGGACCCCATATACCTCCATTATATGACTGACAGACAAGAACGGTTTGACCTTAAAATATCAAAATTGAAAATACTGTGGAAACAAAGACACCTACATCTTGGATGCCATTGAGGTAAGCTAAAACATAAAAATTAATTTCAAAGTGAACTATCCCTTTAAAAATAACGGTACTAGTGACCAATTATCTAATAGTACTTTGTAATATTTCTAGATTTGTTCAAAAAAACACTACTGGTCAAAAGTTTGAGTTTTTTTACTCCAGTATTCATTGTCACATGATCCTTCACAATTAATTCTAATATGCTGTTTTTGTGCTCAAGAAACATTTCTTATTATAAGCAGTGTTGAAAATGTTGTGGTGCTTAATATTTTTGTGGAAACCAAGATATTTTTGGATGAATAGAGGTTCAAAACAACAGCATTTGTTGAATGAATAAGTCTCTTTACGTTTGAACAATTTAATTTCAGCTCAAATGTTTGATTTTGTCAATATTTTTTTCTGTGGAAAAACAAACATTAATAGTGATGAAAGCCCAAATATTAAATGTCCTGGATGTATATTAACTGTATATTAATCCACTATTTTGTAGAGGGGGGTTAAAATGACAATTTTCACCTGAGATTTGGATTACCAAAAATTACAGTAGTGTATGAATGACTTTAGGAAGAGGGCCTTTAAGTGAAGTTACCAAAAGGAATCTTAACGGATAGAGGGAATGCGCATGACATCACCTCCGGCTGGAGTGCTGCAGTTCCTCACAGTGAGTGGCAAAAAGACTGAGCGGCTATATGTGTTCAGCGTGAATGCCGCGAAAAACAAACACAACACATATAAAGTGGGAAAGAGCTTTGCGATTGACTTTACAACTAGATTTGACAAAAAATCGGAGGTATATTTTTACAGACTGCGATAGAAAGAGGAGCAAATGGATCACTGCAACTCACAGAAACAACTGGACTCGTCAGCGAAAGTTGGATTTGCAGTTTTCATTTTGTGTCAATATGCTGAATTTAGCTGTAAAACCATACCCATATATTTGCTATTGTTATATATATATACTAACAACTCATCAATTAAATATGTATCATTCCATATTCTGCATTATTGGATGTTTTTTTAATAAACACTGACTAAAAAAAACTGTAAAGTTTTAGGGCTGGACGATATGATGATATAAAGGCTATATATAACACTGATATAAGTAATCATCCGGATTTAAACCTATATTGCATTTATATAAAACGTTCACAGGCAAATTTGCTTTATGTTTAGGTCTATATTGCTTTTATTTCCCCGGTGTCGAAATCAGGCAAACATAAATGTCAGGCAACACGATTCCTGGCTGCATGTCAATAATATCCATGGATTCACAATCTTTAGTAAGTTGTAAGGAACACTATATTGAGTCCAACATTTAATTTAAATTGATAAAATTGTCCGTTTTAGTCGCATTTTCGCAGCTTCCCCTATTAAATCCAGTCACGCAGCAGATCTTTTGCCACTCGGTCAGGCTGAGAGGGGGTTTCCCGCGGGAAAGCCACATGAATGCATTCCCTCTATATCTTTAATACTTCTTGAGTCACAGGCATACACAAGAAGTGCTTTTTGCCATTTTTGAACTGTCACTGTTGACATATAATGCAACAAAGATTGCTAAAGTCAACAGATTTTACTAATAGACCTACCAAGTTGTGTGAAATATGTCACAGCCGGTTGAAGTGAACAAGAGAGTAGGATCCATTTGCAGTATTTATTAACAATTCAAACTCTAACTACAGAAACATGAACTCAGGAACAAGAACAGAACAGAACAGAACAGAACAATATGCCAGCTCACAAACATTAAGCACTCACAAAGACTACACAAGACACACAGGCTTAAATAAGCTGATAACGAGAGGGCGTGGTCAATGGGAAACACCTGAGAAGACTATTAACACGCAGGGAACAATTAACCAAGAACATGACAAAACCACAAGACTAAACACATGACCACTAAAAATAAACCCAAAGAAACAGAACAAAATACGTGACAAAATATAAATAATGATGCTGCCATCTTTCTAAAGACACTTTTACACTACTGTAATTTGGCTCCAAATTTCAGGTGAAAATTGTTATTTTGACCCCCCTCTACAAAATAGTGGATTATTCAGTAAATATACATTCATGACATTTAATATTTTGGCTTTCTTCTTCATATATATTTATTTTTCCAGACAAAAAAAAATTATCCAAATCAAAAATTGGTTGAGTTGACACGGAATGACACAGTAATGTTTACAAAGTAGTGTGTGTGGATGAAACCCCGGCTTACCGAAAATATATGGGTATATGACCTTTATTATTTCAAACATATTGTTCTGTATAAGCACAACATTTATTCACATTACTTTGCAGCTCCACTCGGAAGCCTGATTGGGAATCAGTTGTCATGCCGTGTAGCTGTAATACTAGGAGGATTCCTGGCCTCAATAGGACTAGTCCTCAGCTCCTTTGCCACCAGTCTGGAATATCTTTACTTTACCCTGGGAGTGGTAACTGGTAAGAGCCCCAAGATCCCTAAAACACTGATCTACAGACCCATGCGTGGCATTTATGCCTCGTTTCCACTGAGGGGTACGGGTCGGGTCGGGTACACCATGATCAGGCTTTCGTTTCCACCGCCAACAGTACCCTTACTTGATAGGCGTGGTGTTTGCTGGAAAGAAGCGATCGACGTCATTTTCGCTCGAAGAAAGCGAGATAGTAAACAACAATGGATGACAGACAGCACAGCAGATCTTGTTCTTGCTAGAAACAAGCGCTGGCATTAGGCGTTTCTCAATACCAAGTAGCCATTGCAAAGACCGACTCAGGAGAATGATCCCTGCTAACGGAACAGCGCGTTCTTAAACGTGGCACTCAGCTCGCTCTGGCTCTGCGACTCCGGTTATCTCTGTATGTACATTTTAGGCAATAATAAAACAAAATATGTTATAAAACACCACTCTGCTTCTTTTCGATTTCATTTCAATACATTTTAAACATTATAAAGCACACAAATGTGGTTCAGGCAATGCATAGCCTATTGATTATATTCACTGCATGTATGTAACGTTATATTTATAACAACAAAACTAAATATAAAACACAACCCTGCCTCTTTTCGTTTAAATTTAAAAATATTAAACATATTCCAGGCAATATGTAATGTACTGCATATCGTATTGGTACAAATGTTGCAATAAACAACAGATTATCTTGTAATACAATTAAAAAAATGACAAAATTATCTCTTTTTGTTGCATTTTAGTTTTATCAATAATAGCCATTATAAAAGTATAAGTAAAAGGTACAAACAGATATACAGTAAAGCTTAAATAACATAAAGAAACAAGTCAGTCAAATATACAAATTCAGCGCTCAAAGATATGAAACTTCACTTACCCTTCTCCCAAAGCTATTGGCCAGGGAACAAATTATAGAATTATGAGACCAAAGATCATCTGTTAGGTTTATACAAGACTAACTATATCTCATGTTTAACCACTACAGAGACGTCAGAGTCAGCGGCAAACGTCAGGATGACTAGCCGATGAAAGGCTGTTCCAGGCGGGGACACGAGCGCGAGCGTCCGGTGATCGCTTGGAATGGATCTCAGTCAAATTATCATAAATCTATAAATAAACCACAGATTTGAGCTTTAAAAAACTACTTTCTCACCTGAAAAACTCTTAAAACTACATTTCGTGACACAATAACAGTAGAATTATATTTCAACTGTATGCTTCTAATGCCCTTAGTGACGATACTCTGTCCACCAATCACCGTTCTGCAGTGAGTCTAGCTCCACCTTTTAGTACCCTTTCACTGTGCTAGGTACCCCAACAAAAGGGTACCCAAAATAGTTCGGCTTTTTGGTACCATTCACAACTTTTGACAGTGGAAACGCAAATAAATGCGTACCGAAATCCGTACCGTACCGCTCAGTGGAAACGAGGCATTAGTGTGTAGCAAGTTCAGCATGTTTACCTTTTTATTTTATATTCTTCTTTTTTTAGGGCTTGGCTTTGCCCTTTGCTATACTCCAGCCATTGCCATGGTCGGGATCTATTTCTGTGAGAGAAAGGCTTTGGCCTATGGCATTGCCATGTCTGGCAGTGGCATCGGAACCTCCATCCTGGCCCCAGTAGTCCAGCTGCTAATTGAACACTATTCATGGCGTGGGGCCCTCCTCATTTTAGGGGGCTTTGTGTCTAACCTGTGTGTATGTGGAGCTCTATTACGGCCCATCATTCTAAAGGAGGAGGAGGCCTGTCCTCTTCCAGTGGACTCAGAGTGTGGGTATAGCATTAAGTCGCCTGTGGTAAATGGCGTACATACGGGGAATGCTGCAGGCGATAAATTAGAAGTAAATGCTAAACAACGCTGCCTTCAGTCCATGCGAGAATACCACTTCCTGCTCATGCCTGACTTCATGGTGTTGTCTGGCTCCTTCCTGCTGCTGGCCAGTGGGTGCAGTCTTCCATTCGTGTACCTAGTGCCCTACGCGCTGGATGTAGGTGTCGGTCATCAGCATGCTGCGTTCCTGATGTCCATACTAGGGGTTATTGACATTGTTGGCAACATCACATTTGGCTGGCTCACTGACATGAGGTATGTTGTTTTGTGTAAATATTGCATTAGTCAAAAACAGGAATAGGTAATGTATTGACTAAGGCAAATATTTGTTTTTTCTTTTCTTCAGATCTAATGATCAGTTGTTGTTTCTTTCTAATAACCGATTTTGTTATCCGATAAGCATCTGGGTCATTGACATCTCAATGATTCAGCGTGTATGTACACGCCGTTTGTGTGAGCGTGTTCGAGCGAAACGAAGCAAAATGTAGATCTACATCTGGAGAGCGATATTTTTTTCCCTAGGACGGTAGGGGAATACTCATAAATGGTATTAACCCCAGTGACGGGTAGTTTTAGGCACGGGGTTGGGGTAGGTTATATATTTATATACACAGTAATGTAACGCTAAGTCAACGGCGTTCTTAAACAAGCTGAAAAGCGATTATGCGTGTTGACAGCACGCCGAAAATGGAAATACGAATACACACGCCATTTCATGAGATCAGTCTGTAATACACCTATTCTAAGATTAATTAAATTCTTGGGGGGCATAAGCCTAGGATTTTAGCATCATCATTTATGAATATTTATTTTTAAAAAAGTTTTAACATAAAAGGTTAACTTCTTTTTTATATTTGAAAAACATTGAATTGCCTAATCAAAGTCATGTGGTACAACCAACAAGCAGAAATAAATAGAAAACTGGAAATTATGTCATAGAGAAGATCCCTGCAGACCCTCATGATTATGTAAATAAGTCTCTTAACATATGAGGTCGTAAAATGGCATGTTGTGTGACTCCCAAAAACTTTTAATGAATTATAAATAAAAACAGTATATTTGTATATATATATATATATATATATATATATATATATATATATATATATATATATATATATATATACCTTTGAAAAAATACTTTAATAAAAACATGTAAAAGTAGAATAATAATGTTTAAGATGTGTATACATGTTATTCAAGGTATAAGGAAAAATACGGTGACATTTTTTGACATTCATTAAATTGAAATCATTCAATTAAATTTTTTAAATGGTGTAAAAAGTTTTCTAAAACATGAACACCATGAATAGTACATTTCTAATAACTTGGAACACGTGTTTTTAGATTTTAAACAATTTGTCCTTTTCTTTATCATTGACCCAGCTGTCTGTTTAGGAAGAGGGTGTCATGGTTCATCGCCAGATGAGTTATTTGAAGAGGTCAAAAAGCAACAACAAAAAACACCCTCAGGTTTTAGGAAACCAAACAGAATGTTGATTGTTTGCTTATGGGGACGGTTCCATAAACCTCTAAGACTAGTCTTACAAGTTAGACATCAAAGTTTTTTTCTTTAACACTGTTCATATTTTTTTTTAAATCATTAATATAAAAACATAACGTCTTAACATAATGGATATGTTTATGTAACCGGCCCCATATCATGCTGACTAACCCTTTCTGTATCTCTCCCAGGTGTCTAAAGAAGTACAGGAATATATGCTACATGTTTGCTGTGGGAATGGAGGGACTATGTTGTCTTTTTATCCCCCTTTTACGCACATTTGTCTTGCTGGTACCTTTCTCTGTGCTCTATGGGTACTTTGATGGGGCCTATGTTGCCCTAATTCCTGTGGTAACGTCAGATGTTGTAGGCACAACATACCTCTCTTCAGCTCTCGGGGTTGTGTACTTCCTCCATGCTTTTCCCTATCTGGTCAGCCCACCCATTGGAGGTAAAGGCCTCAAATTATTTTATTGTGATAGGTTAAAAAAAACATTTACCACTATTGTCGCTTTGTAATGACGTGCCCAATTTAAACCCCCAAAAGTGGTAAACTGTTAATGTACAGAGACCTGTTACTCAACCAAACTGTAGGATACATGCTACTTTAAAAAAGCTGTCAGGTAATCATGTGATTTACTTTTTTTTTTTGTCGTTGTTGTATAGGTTGGTTGGTTGACACCACGGGGACTTACACAGCGACATTCTTTTTGAGTGGGTTCCGCCCTGATCGCAAGCTCTCTCCTGCTGTTCTCAGTTGCCGTCATTCGGCATTGTCGGAGAAACCGAAAGAACAGCCTGAGCAAAGACCCAAAATTGATGTCATTCGAAGGCAAACAAGTGGACTATTATAGTTCTAAAAATAAAGACTTGATGACAATTTTACCAGCAAATTCATAGCGTTGGACAAACATTCATTTGTTGAATGTTTTTTTTTTGTTTTTTTAAATGTCTTATTTCTTTGTTTAATCAATTTTATGAAATACTGTTAGATATCTATGAAATTAAATTTTATGAAATACTGTTTTATGAAAGACTCTATTAATGTATAGATTAATTAATAATGTTTAAATGAGAAAAAAATGTGTGTGTATAAAAGTTTTCTCTTGCCTTTTGTTGGCTTATTGTTCAAAAGCATTTATTCTCATCTACAGTTGCAAGCTTTAAAGAAAGTGGGTTACAACACGAGACTTACATTTTATGTATTTTCTTTATGTCTCATATTTTATAATAAAATCTGTGGACATAGAATTGCAAATGTAGGTTATTATACTTGAAGCTCCAGTTGCAGTATGTTGTTTAAGTCAGTAGAGGACAGTGCTGAACCCTAGATATCTGCACAGTCTGAGCTGCTGTATAATTCAGATATCAAGGGTAGTACATATCCCCTGTTCTGCAAATGGTTTGTAAAGGTCTGATATTTGTATTCAGCAATGCCTTTTTTATCATCATAAGTTTGCTACAACTAAGCAGTTCTTTTTTCATCTCTTTTTTTTTGATAACAAATGAGTTTCTTGAGACATATGAAAGAAACTGAAGATGGATGCTACTAAGGCATGGTACTAATATATTTCATTTCATTTATTTCGGTTTATTTACAGATCAGTCAATCAATCAATCAAATCATTCGAAACAAACACTATAGATGACCAGGTGCAGGCGGAAGCTGAAGCTTATTTTGCCTGCCCTTAACTTTGGCATTAAATGCAACTCATTAATGACATCTGTTCATAAAATTAGCATTAACACATTAGTGGACCATTGTTCACACCAGAAGCAAGCCTGTCTAGTTCATTTTCATTCTATTGAATATTTTTCCAATGTTATTCTCTTGTAAATATTTTTTAAACTGAAAAATAGACGTGGCTTGTTTTAACTCATTACAGCAACTATTCCACAATTTAGGGAGCGCGGGGCACAACGTAACGCGGGGCTAGTTGTAACACACTTGATTTAAATACTTCCACACATGCTGGCATGACGAAACTTGGTGTATTTACTAGTTGCCATTTCAACACTTTATAGAGAAAAAAATTGCGCCAAAATTCCAAAATCTTTGTAAGATATCACTGAACATTTATTTAACCATAGCAAAAGTACATTTCTTAAGCTAATTTTTCATCTCTATTTTTTGTGTTTATTAAAAATTAGACAAATCTGATATTATTTTAATCTCCAATCTGTTAAACAGTTGATATAGTTCTTTAATGCTTTGCAGGGTTCCCACGGGTCCTTGAAAACATTGAAAGTTTGTGAATCTGAAAAGCAAAATTCAAGGCCTTGGAAAGTTTTTGAAAATAGATACAGGTCCTTAAAAGTGCTTGAATTTATTTTGTGCAAGAGCTTTTCTGGAAAAAATCCCTCTGGTCCGCTAATTTCGCCAACACTTCGGGACACTTGAATATTAGCCTGCTTGATTTACGTCAGTTACTCACATTTACGTGTTATATTAAGTGTTTCCTGCCTGAGGTACTTTGTTATACTGTACGTTGCCATAACGTTCACACACGCACAAAACGACTACGATGGTACCTCAGCGTTTCACAAACACACTGTGAAACAATGCAAAAATAGGCTGAAACCACTGAAACATGATGCCTGGAAAATGCACGTTTCAAGATATTTGGAATATTTCATCATTTATTTGATCTACACTATGTTGTCCCCACATTAAGGCCATGAATTTGAGGGTGTTGGACCTGGAAAGTCCTTGAATGGTCCTTGAATTTGAAGTTAACCGAGGGGTGGGAACCCTGGCTTTGCTAACTAGCAGAAGACACTAGCAGGGTTTAAACCCCAGTTGTGCAGTTGGGGCATGTTGTAACACTGTGTTACAATGTGCCGCTATTAGAAATATGCTATTATATTCTATACTTTTATGAATTATATTGGGAAAACATGAGAAACATGTAAATGTTCAATTTTCAGAAGAAATTATTAAGTATTATTGTGTTTTGAACTATGCTGTATAGCTGTGTTTTCTGATGTGTTTTTGTCAAATTCAAAAATTAGTTTATTTTTAATTATTAAAAAATGCCATTATTTTATATGAAAAAGTTAATAATTGTATTTTAATAAGAAAATAATTTGGTTTGACTTGTATATTTTTTTTTATTAGATCAGATAGCATTTTAAGCTGTTATATGGTTATGTTACAATGTGCCCCTCACATGTTACAATGTACCCCACCTATGGGGCATGTTGTCACATTTCACTTCCATTCTTTCAGGGTAAATCAAGAAAAAAGTATGCACTGTATCAATAAAACAAAACCACATAATTGTACTTGACATGTGGGAAATTAATGTGAGGAAGAAAAAAACTCTAAACCCTAAGTAGATTTACACAAATTGGCAAAGTCAAAAAGTGTTACTTTGTGCCCCGCTCTCCCCCTAACTCCTTTATTTGATAAACAGTATTCTCTTAATGTAGAATATATTTGTGGTTGGTTAAATATACATAATCCTCTAAGATTATATTTACTTTCTGGCTGGGAAAATAATAATTGCAAGCATTTAGGAGTTTTATTATATTTGACTTGGTAAATAAACTTTAACGTTTACAAATCAACAAAATCATAAAACTTCCAATTTTTTACTTTTGATTGATGAAACAGTAAATTACTTGGTGAATTGTAAGGTGCATAGTTAATTAATCTGATAACCTTCTTTTGTAAAAGAAAAATTGGATTGGTTCTAGTTTTGTATGTATTTCCCCAAATTTCAATACCATACGTTAAGTATGGTGTGACAAGTGAATTATAAAGTAAATGGAATGCCTTTTTGTTCAAAATATACATATACACTCACTTAAAGGATTATTAGGAACACCTGTTCAATTTTTCATTAATGCAATTATCTAATCAACCAATCACATGGCAGTTGTTTCAATGTATTTAGGGGTGTGGTCCTGGTCAAGACAATCTCCTGAACTACAAATTGAATGTCAGAATAGGAAAGAAAGGTAATTTAAGCAATTTTGAGCATTGCATGGTTGCTGGTGCAAGACGTGCCGGTCTGAGTCTCAGTTACTGGGATTTTCAAGCACAACCATTTCTAGGGTTTACAAAGAATGGTGTGAAAAGGGAAAAACATCCACTATGCGGCAGTCCTGTGAGCGAAAATGCCTAGAGGTCAGAGGAGAATGGGCCGACTAATTCAAGTTGATAAGAGCAACTTTGACTGAAATAATCACTCGTTACAACCGAGGTATACGCAGCAATGTATTTGTGAAGCCACAACACTCACAACCTTGAGGCGAATGGGCTACAACAGCAGAAGACCAAACCGGGTACCACTCATCTCCACCACAAATAGGAAAAAGAGGCTACAATTTGCAAGAGCTCACCAAAATTGGACAGTTGAAGGCTGGAAAAATTTTGCCTGGTCTGATGAGTCTAGATTTCTGTTGAGACATTCAGACGGTAGAGTCAGAATTTGGCGTAAACAGAATGAGAACATGAAACTATCATGCCTTGTGACCACTGTGCAGGCTGCTGGTGGTGGTGTAATGCTGTGGGGGATGTTTTCTTGGCACACTTTAGGGCCCTTAGTGCCAATTGGGCATCGTTTAAATATCATGGCCTACCTGAGCATTGTTTCTAAATATATGGGGGCCATTTTGGTTCAGTGAACTCATTGTCATGTTCAAGACAGTTAACCAATTTGAAATGATTTGAGCTTTGTGACATGGTGCATTATCCTGCTGGAAATAGCCATCAGAGGAGGGGTACATATAGTGGTCATAAAGAGATGGATTTGGCCAAAAATCAATTGGCATTCTAAACTAAATTCGAGGTCATGATAAATTGTATTGTTAATATTAAGCATTTTATGTACTGATTAGGGCCCAAGCCCTGAAAGGGCGCAGAGCCCTATTGTTTTCCTTCCGATTATTAGGGCCCAAGCCCTGAAAGGGCGCAGAGCCCTATTGTTTTCCTTCCGATTATTTTTTTTCAGGGCCCAAGCCCTGAAAGGGCGCAGAGCCCTATTGTTTTCCTTCCGATTATTATTATTTTTTTTTATTTTTTTTTTTTTTCTAGCGACTATTCGGGCACTTTTGGGGCCCTTAACATGCTCGAAAACTCTTGAAACTTTGCACACGGGTCAGAACCCGCGGCCATCAGAGCCGGGCTGAAGCTGGTACCCGGGCGTGGCAGGGCGGCTCGTCAGCGCCCCCTGGAATGGGGTCCGAACACCTGGTCCATAACTCAAACACACTTGCATGTAATAATATGAAACTCGGTACACATGTCGATAGCAGAATTTCATCTTTACCTCGCGTTCTTACTTTTTACCCCAGCCCAACAGGAAGTCGGCTATTGAGGTTTTTTTTGTAAAACACACGCAATGAACTTTTAAATACTCCTCCTAGAGCTCTGATCCAAATTCGACGAAACTCGGTCAGCGTGAAGTCAAGACATTGAGGATGAAAGTTTGTGTGGGGATTTTTGATATCTCGAACGGTTTGGCCGTGGCGAGGAAACGAAACTTAAAAGTGCTTGAATTTATTTTGTGCAAGAGCTTTTCTGGAAAAAATCCCTCTGGTCCGCTAATTTCGCCAACACTTCGGGACACTTGAATATTAGCCTGCTTGATTTACGTCAGTTACTCACATTTACGTGTTATATTAAGTGTTTCCTGCCTGAGGTACTTTGTTATACTGTACGTTGCCATAACGTTCACACACGCACAAAACGACTACGATGGTACCTCAGCGTTTCACAAACACACTGTGAAACAATGCAAAAATAGGCTGAAACCACTGAAACATGATGCCTGGAAAATGCAAGTTTCAAGATATTTGGAATATTTCATCATTTATTTGATCTACACTATGTTGTCCCCACATTAAGGCCATGAATTTGAGGGTGTTGGACCTGGAAAGTCCTTGAATGGTCCTTGAATTTGAAGTTAACCGAGGGGTGGGAACCCTGGCTTTGCTAACTAGCAGAAGACACTAGCAGGGTTTAAACCCCAGTTGTGCAGTTGGGGCATGTTGTAACACTGTGTTACAATGTGCCGCTATTAGAAATATGCTATTATATTCTATACTTTTATGAATTATATTGGGAAAACATGAGAAACATGTAAATGTTCAATTTT
Organism: Hybognathus amarus; assembly: GCA_030378365.1. Classification (NCBI taxonomy): domain Eukaryota; kingdom Metazoa; phylum Chordata; class Actinopteri; order Cypriniformes; family Leuciscidae; genus Hybognathus; species Hybognathus amarus. The sequence continues at coordinate 8,227 of JAQIUQ010000301.1, read as the reverse complement.
CAGAAGAAATTATTAAGTATTATTGTGTTTTGAACTATGCTGTATAGCTGTGTTTTCTGATGTGTTTTTGTCAAATTCAAAAATTAGTTTATTTTTAATTATTAAAAAATGCCATTATTTTATATGAAAAAGTTAATAATTGTATTTTAATAAGAAAATAATTTGGTTTGACTTGTATATTTTTTTTTATTAGATCAGATAGCATTTTAAGCTGTTATATGGTTATGTTACAATGTGCCCCTCACATGTTACAATGTACCCCACCTATGGGGCATGTTGTCACATTTCACTTCCATTCTTTCAGGGTAAATCAAGAAAAAAGTATGCACTGTATCAATAAAACAAAACCACATAATTGTACTTGACATGTGGGAAATTAATGTGAGGAAGAAAAAAACTCTAAACCCTAAGTAGATTTACACAAATTGGCAAAGTCAAAAAGTGTTACTTTGTGCCCCGCTCTCCCCCTAACTCCTTTATTTGATAAACAGTATTCTCTTAATGTAGAATATATTTGTGGTTGGTTAAATATACATAATCCTCTAAGATTATATTTACTTTCTGGCTGGGAAAATAATAATTGCAAGCATTTAGGAGTTTTATTATATTTGACTTGGTAAATAAACTTTAACGTTTACAAATCAACAAAATCATAAAACTTCCAATTTTTTACTTTTGATTGATGAAACAGTAAATTACTTGGTGAATTGTAAGGTGCATAGTTAATTAATCTGATAACCTTCTTTTGTAAAAGAAAAATTGGATTGGTTCTAGTTTTGTATGTATTTCCCCAAATTTCAATACCATATGTTAAGTATGGTGTGACAAGTGAATTATAAAGTAAATGGAATGCCTTTTTGTTCAAAATATACATATACACTCACTTAAAGGATTATTAGGAACACCTGTTCAATTTTTCATTAATGCAATTATCTAATCAACCAATCACATGGCAGTTGTTTCAATGTATTTAGGGGTGTGGTCCTGGTCAAGACAATCTCCTGAACTACAAATTGAATGTCAGAATAGGAAAGAAAGGTAATTTAAGCAATTTTGAGCATTGCATGGTTGCTGGTGCAAGACGTGCCGGTCTAAGTCTCAGTTACTGGGATTTTCAAGCACAACCATTTCTAGGGTTTACAAAGAATGGTGTGAAAAGGGAAAAACATCCACTATGCGGCAGTCCTGTGAGCGAAAATGCCTAGAGGTCAGAGGAGAATGGGCCGACTAATTCAAGTTGATAAGAGCAACTTTGACTGAAATAATCACTCGTTACAACCGAGGTATACGCAGCAATGTATTTGTGAAGCCACAACACTCACAACCTTGAGGCGAATGGGCTACAACAGCAGAAGACCAAACCGGGTACCACTCATCTCCACCACAAATAGGAAAAAGAGGCTACAATTTGCAAGAGCTCACCAAAATTGGACAGTTGAAGGCTGGAAAAATTTTGCCTGGTCTGATGAGTCTAGATTTCTGTTGAGACATTCAGACGGTAGAGTCAGAATTTGGCGTAAACAGAATGAGAACATGAAACTATCATGCCTTGTGACCACTGTGCAGGCTGCTGGTGGTGGTGTAATGCTGTGGGGGATGTTTTCTTGGCACACTTTAGGGCCCTTAGTGCCAATTGGGCATCGTTTAAATATCATGGCCTACCTGAGCATTGTTTCTAAATATATGGGGGCCATTTTGGTTCAGTGAACTCATTGTCATGTTCAAGACAGTTAACCAATTTGAAATGATTTGAGCTTTGTGACATGGTGCATTATCCTGCTGGAAATAGCCATCAGAGGAGGGGTACATATAGTGGTCATAAAGAGATGGATTTGGCCAAAAATCAATTGGCATTCTAAACTAAATTCGAGGTCATGATAAATTGTATTGTTAATATTAAGCATTTTATGTACTGATTAGGGCCCAAGCCCTGAAAGGGCGCAGAGCCCTATTGTTTTCCTTCCGATTATTAGGGCCCAAGCCCTGAAAGGGCGCAGAGCCCTATTGTTTTCCTTCCGATTATTTTTTTCAGGGCCCAAGCCCTGAAAGGGCGCAGAGCCCTATTGTTTTCCTTCCGATTATTATTATTTTAGGGCCCAAGCCCTGAAAGGCGCAGAGCCCTATTGTTTTCCTTCCGATTATTTTTTTTTTTTTTTTTTTTTTTTTTTTCTTAGCGACTACTCGGGGCACTTTTGTGCCCGAAAGTGCCCGATAGTCGCTAAAAAAAAAAAAATATATATATATATATGTATATATATATATATATATATAAAGATAGCTGCGAGCAGCGATGGAGGGCCAAAGCCGGCGGTACCGCCATCCCGGTGCCTTTAGGCACCGGGGTTGCGGTGCCACCGGCTTGGGCCCGCAATCGCTGCTCGCAGCTATATTTATATATATATATATATATATATATATATATTTTTTTTTATTATTTTTTTTTTTTCTAGCGACTATTCGGGCACTTTTGGGGCCCTTAACATGCTCGAAAACTCTTGAAACTTTGCACACGGGTCAGAACCCGCGGCCATCAGAGCCGGGCTGAAGCTGGTACCCGGGCGTGGCAGGGCGGCTCGTCAGCGCCCCCTGGAATGGGGTCCGAACACCTGGTCCATAACTCAAACACACTTGCATGTAATAATATGAAACTCGGTACACATGTCGATAGCAGAATTTCATCTTTACCTCGCGTTCTTACTTTTTACCCCAGCCCAACAGGAAGTCGGCTATTGAGGTTTTTTTGTAAAACACACGCAATGAACTTTTAAATACTCCTCCTAGAGCTCCTGATCCAAATTCGACGAAACTCGGTCAGCGTGAAGTCAAGACATTGAGGATGAAAGTTTGTGTGGGGATTTTTGATATCTCGAACGGTTTGGCCGTGGCGAGGAAACGAAACTATGGCGAGAAACGTGAAACAGGAAGTGTGTCATAACTTCAGCATACATTAACTGATCTGGATGAAACTTCAGCAGTGCGTTCGCTGTAAGAGGACGATCACATGGATGTGACTATTGTGAGTCAAAGTTATAGCGCCACCAACTGGCAGCAGGAAGTGTGTCACTTTCAAAATGCTTTGAAATCACCCTCTTATTTTTACCCGATTTGCTTCAAACTTCATCTGTATAATGTAAATACACGGCAGATGAAGACCTATGAATGGATTCTTGATATCTTTGAAACTGTTGCCGTGGCGACGCATTAAACTTTACCATTCTTTTAGGATGCATTCTTTTAGGGATTCGAACATTTGTCCATAAATCAAACACACGTGCATGGATTAATATGAAACTCGGTACACTCATAGATCACATCAGGCCAAACAACTTTCGTGCTCTAAGTTTTACGACAGTTCAAACGGAAGTCGGGAATTATGTGTTTTTTTTTAAATAAATGTCCTAGAAAAACATCAAATTACAACCCATGCTGTTACCAATCACCACCAAACTCGGTGTGCATGAAGTCAAGACATTGAGGATGCTAAATTCCGGACGGATTTGTGATATCTCGAACGGTTTGGCCGTGGCGGATTTTTTTGACTAAAAAAAGGACACATAAAGTGTGTTATAACTTGGTTAGTTTTACTGACAATTACAAAACTTGCCGTGTATATTGTTCTATTCAAGCCAAACAACTTTCTAATTAACAATAATAAGCTCAAACCCACAGAAAGTCAGATATTGTAGTTTGAATATGATCATGCTCTTTCTGAGCCTAGGCCTGTCACACAGTCTGTGTGTGTGTGTGATTTGAGTCTTGTGACACACAGTCTCTGTGTGTGTGTGTAGGGGGAGGGGGCTTAATCATTTCACTGTGTGTCTGGCCTGCTAAAGTAAATACATTTCTTAAGCCTGGTATTTTTTAAATAAGTTTTTATTTTTATTTTTTTATAAGTAAAGGCATATAACCTGTTTAATTGTAGTGCATTGACAATAGTTTTATATAATTAGTGTATTAATTAAATTAACTTGGTCCATAAATCAAAAAAGTAAGTAAATAAATCAAAAAGGAAGTGTGTTAAAACTTCTGCATACATTAACTGATCTTGATGAAACTTCAGCAGTGTGTTCGTTGTAAGAGGTCGATCACATGGATGTGAGTCAAATATATAGCGCCACCAACTGGCAGCAGAAAGTGTTTCACTTTCAAAATGCTTTGAAATCGCACTCTTACTTTTACCCGATTTGCTTCAAACTTCATGTGTATAATGTAAACACACGCCAGATGAAGAGCTGTGAAAGCATTATTCAATATCTAAGATAATGTTGCCATAGCAACGCATCAAACTTTAACATTCCTTTTTTTTGATGATTTTGAGACTCTTAGCGGCTTTTGGGGCCCTTAACGGGTTTGAAAACTCTTGAAACTTTGCACACAGGTCAGATCCCACAGCCATCAGAGCCGGGCTGAAGATGGTACCCGGGTGTGGCAAGGGGGCTAGACAGCACCCCCTGGAACGGGGTCCAAAAACTTGGTCCATAAATCAAACACGCTTGCATGTAATAATATGAAACTCAGTACACATGTTGATCTCATCGTTTCATATATTCATATATTCTCCTCAAGCCGGACAACTTTCTAATTTACACTCATGAGCTAGGACCCACAGAAAGTCAGATATTTTGGTTTGAAAATGTTGAGTGTCTCTCTGAGCCTACACTTCTGTATGGCAAGCCCTTTTAACATTTAAAAGCTAAGTTTGACTATTCGTAATTAACATTGTAGATATCAACAACGTCTTTCTAGTCCGTAATTACATTTTGGATAGTTTGTATTATCATTTAAGATATCTGTAACGTAATTGTGACTAGTCGAAACGACAGATAGAGTATGGCAAGCCGTTTTAACATTTAATCATTTTAACCTACTAGTCTCTATTTTCATGCTACTAGTACTTATTTTTTAGATACTAGTATCTATTCCATTAAGTACTAGTACTTATTCATTAGCTACTAGTGCTTATTCTTTAGATACTAGTGCCTTTTCTTTAGATACTAGTGTTTATTCTTTAGGTACTAGTACCTTTTTAAAGATACTAGTACTTATTCATTAGAAACTAGTCCTTATTTATTAGATACTAGTACTTATTCATTAGATGCTAGTCCTTATTCATTACATACCAATGCTTATTAATTAGTTACTAGTACTTATTCATTAGATACTAGTACCTATTAAATAGATACTAGTACTTATTCATTAGACACTAGTACTTATTTCAATGGTGACTAGTAACTATTCTTTTGTTACTAGTCACATTTTTTCCATTGACTTCTATGGTGATCTGTCATTCAGATATCAACTATTCAGTTCTGACTAGTATGTTAGTATGTATTCCAATTGTGGAATACATACTAGTATGTATTCCAAAGCAGGGGTTACGCTTTTGCACGTCGTGCAGAATAACCCTAAAGGCACCAAGGTGGCGGTGCCACCGGCTTTATATATATATATATATATATATATATATATATATATATATATATATACACATATAATATAGCTGCGAGCAGCGATGAGGGCTAAAGCCGGCGGTACGCCATCCCGGTGCCTTTAGGCACCGGGGTTGCGGTGCCACCGGCTTGGGCCCGCAATCGCTGCTCGCAGCTATATTTATTTATTTATTTTTTTTTTTTTTTTTTTTCTAGCGACTATTCGGGCACTTTTGGGGCCCTTAACATGCTCGAAAACTCTTGAAACTTTGCAGCACGGGTCAGAACCCGCGGCCATCAGAGCCGGGCTGAAGCTGGTACCCGGGCGTGGCAGGGCGGCTCGTCAGCGCCCCCTGGAATGGGGTCCGAACACCTGGTCCATAACTCAAACACACTTGCATGTAATAATATGAAACTCGGTACACATGTCGATAGCAGAATTTCATCTATACTCTCGCGTTCTTACTTTTTACCCCAGCCCAACAGGAAGTCGGCTATTGAGGTTTTTTTGTAAAACACACGCAATGAACTTTTAAATACTCCTCCTAGAGCTCTGATCCAAATTCGACGAAACTCGGTCAGCGTGAAGTCAAGACATTGAGGATGAAAGTTTGTGTGGGGATTTTTGATATCTCGAACGGTTTGGCCGTGGCGAGGAAACGAAACTATGGCGAGAAACGTGAAACAGGAAGTGTGTCATAACTTCAGCATACATTAACTGATCTGGATGAAACTTCAGCAGTGCGTTCGCTGTAAGAGGACGATCACATGGATGTGACTATTGTGAGTCAAAGTTATAGCGCCACCAACTGGCAGCAGGAAGTGTGTCACTTTCAAAATGCTTTGAAATCACCCTCTTATTTTTAACCCGATTTGCTTCAAACTTCATCTGTATAATGTAAATACACGGCAGATGAAGACCTATGAATGGATTCTTGATATCTTTGAAACTGTTGCCGTGGCGACGCATCAAACTTTACCATTCTTTTAGGATGCATTCTTTTAGGGATTCGAACATTTGTCCATAAATCAAACACACGTGCATGGGATTAATATGAAACTCGGTACACTCATAGATCACATCAGGCCAAACAACTTTCGTGCTCTAAGTTTTACGACAGTTCAAACGGAAGTCGGGAATTATGTTTTTTTTTTTTAAATAAATGTCCTAGAAAAACATCAAATTACAACCCATGCTGTTACCAATCACCACCAAACTCGGTGTGCATGAAGTCAAGACATTGAGGATGCTAAATTCCGGACGGATTTGTGATATCTCGAACGGTTTGGCCGTGGCGGATTTTTTTGACTAAAAAAGGACACATAAAGTGTGTTATAACTTGGTTAGTTTTACTGACAATTACAAAACTTGCCGTGTATATTGTTCTATTCAAGCCAAACAACTTTCTAATTAACAATAATAAGCTCAAACCCACAGAAAGTCAGATATTGTAGTTTGAATATGATCATGCTCTTTCTGAGCCTAGGCCTGTCACACAGTCTGTGTGTGTGTGTGATTTTGAGTCTTTTGACACACAGTCTCTGTGTGTGTGTGTAGGGGGAGGGGGCTTAATCATTTCACTGTGTGTCTGGCCTGCTAAAGTAAATACATTTCTTAAGCCTGGTATTTTTTAAATAAGTTTTTATTTTTATTTTTTTATAAGTAAAGGCATATAACCTGTTTAATTGTAGTGCATTGACAATAGTTTTATATAATTAGTGTATTAATTAAATTAACTTGGTCCATAAATCAAAAAAGTAAGTAAATAAATCAAAAAGGAAGTGTGTTAAAACTTCTGCATACATTAACTGATCTTGATGAAACTTCAGCAGTGTGTTCGTTGTAAGAGGTCGATCACATGGATGTGAGTCAAATATATAGCGCCACCAACTGGCAGCAGAAAGTGTTTCACTTTCAAAATGCTTTGAAATCGCACTCTTACTTTTACCCGATTTGCTTCAGACTTCATGTGTATAATGTAAACACACGCCAGATGAAGAGCTGTGAAAGCATTATTCAATATCTAAGATAATGTTGCCATAGCAACGCATCAAACTTTAACATTCCTTTTTTTTGATGATTTTGAGACTCTTAGCGGCTTTTGGGGCCCTTAACGGGTTTGAAAACTCTTGAAACTTTGCACACAGGTCAGATCCCACAGCCATCAGAGCCGGGCTGAAGATGGTACCCGGGTGTGGCAAGGGGGCTAGACAGCACCCCCTGGAACGGGGTCCAAAAACTTGGTCCATAAATCAAACACGCTTGCATGTAATAATATGAAACTCAGTACACATGTTGACTCATCGTTTCATATATTCATATATTCTCCTCAAGCCGGACAACTTTCTAATTTACACTCATGAGCTAGGACCCACAGAAAGTCAGATATTTTGGTTTGAAAATGTTGAGTGTCTCTCTGAGCCTACACTTCTGTATGGCAAGCCCTTTTAACATTTAAAAGCTAAGTTTGACTATTCGTAATTAACATTGTAGATATCAACAACGTCTTTCTAGTCGTAATTACATTTTGGATAGTTTGTATTATCATTTAAGATATCTGTAACGTAATTGTGACTAGTCGAAACGACAGATAGAGTATGGCAAGCCGTTTTAACATTTAATCATTTTAACCTACTAGTCTCTATTTTCATGCTACTAGTACTTATTTTTAGATACTAGTATCTATTCCATTAAGTACTAGTACTTATTCATTAGCTACTAGTGCTTATTCTTTAGATACTAGTGCCTTTTCTTTAGATACTAGTGTTTATTCAGCAATACGTAACTGAACCAAGTA
>JAQIUQ010000300.1:472500-560175 GCA_030378365.1 Hybognathus amarus | reverse complement strand
AGTTACGTATTGCTATTACAACTAAGTTGGATCTAAACATATTGAAATAACATGTTAACCACTGGAAGTAGTCTTATGTGGCATTAAGTACCAGTGTGTGTGTTTACACATGCTACATAGGAGGATCCCAGTGGCAAATATGCTCGTGTTTCAGGCCAGAGGCTGTTATCCACTGACTGATTTGGCTCTGAATGCAATGGATTAACGTTACTGACTTTTAATCCTCGACAGTTGGGGAAAGTTAAATGCTTATTTGTCCAGTTATTTTAGTAGCGTGGAGATCTAAGATAGACGTGATGACATTTTTTTGAGGATTAAAGTTATATTAAAGTCAGCACACATCTGACCCAAATGTCGTCAATGTCCGTGACCCGGATGTGCTCTGACGTGCCCGCCTCCCAGTTCCAACTGCGTGAGCGATGCGCCTGAACCTGCGAAAGCCGTTTCATATGACAGGCGATTTTATTTTTCAAATTAGCCTTATAAACATCTATATTTTGGTATGATTGCGACCAAAATGAAAGCACAATATCGACGCCGCACCTTCCTGAGATCTAATCATGAGACAAGAAGCGTTTCAATCGACACGAGGATCGGATGGAGAGACTTTAATGTCAGATTGAACCGCTAAGGTGAAACTCTGGTGAGTTGACAGGATCAAAAACACTAAAATAATATCACCTATGTGTAAGTTCATACACATATCGTTATAGAAAAATGCTTTTGTATGTGACGTTAATATAGTGCTGCTGTGATAGCTATATTGACATCGTGAATGCAGCTAAACTGCTACTGCCTGAACCACAGAGCTAACGTTATGTATATGATTTGTATAACAGTTAAGATTTATTATCGATTTGTGTCTTTCATAAAATGTTTTGGGGTTCTTATTTTGTGTTTAATAATTTTGTTGAAATAATAATTTGACTGCTAAGCCTGAGGTGAACCTAATATACGTTTATTGATTAGCTGTATTATTTAATTATTTTCTCTTATTTCTCAAATATCATGTTTACGTGACTACTATTATTGCTTTTTTTACATGAACAAGGTGCATGCAGTAGTTTTACAACAAATGAGCTAATTCCCTGAACAAAATTATAGAATTATAATATAATATTGACCTACCATCTTGCTCCGATGAAAGTGACTTGAACACATCTGACATAAAAACAATAATTCCCATTTCTTAAATATGAATTTCCCAGGAGGACTTGAACGCACCATAGCCTATCTGCTGCATTAGTCCCTGGCCCTTCTGTATGTCCTCTAGTCTAGTCTGTCAAAGGCACCTGTTGTGTTAACATGTTCCAAGTATGGATGTACAGTATGTGGGCCAGGTTGCTTATGATCTGTTTATTTGTTCCTTTTTAGCCTTGATCCAGTGTGGAAACTGAATGTTTGTGTTTATGTGTGTTTAAATAAGATTAGAGGAATAATGCCTGGGAAGTTAAAGGCGAAGATTGTTGCAGGGCGGCACCTGCCCTTCATGGACCGTGCCAGCGATCTCACAGATGCCTTCGTGGAGGTGAGTTGAGCATCTGTCTATTAAAGCTACAATAATAAAAGCTATTGTAATAAAATATCCAAAAATCACTTTAAATGTGATATATTTCCGGCAGTTGTGTACTTATATAATATCCCAAAAGTTCCCAAAGATTTTTAATTTCCAAAAAATTCCCATTTTAAATAATGTCTTGTTTCTGACTCCCTGTTCGCTTGTCGCCTGCCAATGACGTAATATCCGCTGTTGTTGTTTTGTTCAAACATTTTGGACCATGGCAAGCAGACTTTGTGATAAATGCAATCTAAAACTATAAACATATGTAAAATTTCAGCGTGGCGTTTTCGAGATGCCGAGAACTCCGCGTCCGTGATAAACTTCGACTTAACAGAGACACCATTCTTGTATGCACTATTATTAGTAGGTAGTGTTGTCAAAATATTCGGTACTTCGGTACCAAGTCGGTACTAAAAAAATTTAAACGTCACGGTACCAAGTGCCGGTGGTACCGAATACCCGGTCAAACCCGGATCTGGATGCGCATGCATGCACGAAGGGCGTGAAGTTGCGTCCTCTTCATGAAAGCAGCGGCGCTGCTGATGTGGTTTCTGTGTATACTAAACAGCAAAACGACTATTTAAATATGAACCCTGCATGTTGCGCTTGTCTCTGTGAATGAACGGCGCTGACGCGCGCTTTCATTTAACGTTAACGTTACCTCACACACACACACGCACGCACGCACAGAAGCACGAGTGACGCTCGCGCTGTTTTCAGTCTCTGCTGCCTCACGATATGATGACATGATTCATGATCCATTCATCTCCGAGAGTTACTTCATGAGCATTTTACCGTTTAAATATGAACCCTGCATGTTCTGCTTGTCTCTATGTGAATTAACGGCGCAGACGCGCAGTTTCATTTAACGTTACCTCTCTCTCTCACACACACACAAACACTGAAGCAAGAGTGACGCTCGCGCTGTTTTCAGTCTCTGCTGCCTCACGATATGATGATATGATTCATGATTCCATCTCCGAGAGTCACTTCATAAGCATTTTACCGTTTCATTTGAGAAAAACTATCATCATATCCATAGGGTCGTATCATATCATATATCATACACACACAGAAAGTCAAAGGTCTCTACGGCAACCCGTCAAAATAAAAGTTTGGTTTAACTTAAAGAAATGGACAGAAATAATTATATTAGGCTACTGTACAATATATTTAACTACGTCTCCATTTATTAAAAATACTACTGTAGCCTAAATCCACTGAATGCTGTATTTTTCACTTGATTTTTATTATAAACAATATTTCTCAGTATCATCAATATTTTCGTTTAAACAACATGCTATAGCCTTCAAAGCTTTCATAAATGTACCATCATAAATAATAAAGTGATTGAATTTAATTTAATATATTTTTTTCAAGTAGTTAAATAAAATGTAAAAAAAAACTAATTTTGTTGTGGTACCGAAATTGGTACAGAAGAACCGTGACATTTTAATGGTATCGGTACCGACTACTGGAATTTTGGTACCGTGACATCCCTATTAGTAGGGGTGGTTAATCTGTCTGATTTCCCGTTCGATTCCATTGCGATTATTGAAGTCCCGATTCTAATTACAGTCGATTTTCGATTATTAACGATTCTCGATTAGCGATTATTGATTTTCCATTTTACAACAGTAAACAAAAATACACTAGACCAACATATGATTATATTAGCAGCAGCAACATTTTGGTATTAATTGCACTTTTTATTTGTTTGATATTCAATGAAAATGTAATGATGGTTAGTGAAGACATGCAAACATGCTTGTTGTCTACTACTTAGGCAAACCATTATCTTTAAATAATTTTTTGAACAATTGTGTTGCATTATAATGCAAAGGCACCTGGTTCTATTAATTGACAGCATTAAAATGCATTTTGTGATTTCCTTCAATTGAAAATCTTTAAAGCAAGTTTGGGGGGCTTGAAGGGCACCCGATTCAGAGAATCACCCAGAAATTCAAAAGAACAGCATTTATCTGAAATAGAAAGCTTTTGTAACATTAAACAATACAGTTCAAAAGTTTGGAGTCGGTAAGAATTTTTCTTAAATTTTTTGGGAGAAAGGAAAAAGAAATCTATACTTTTATTCATCAAGGATAAATTAAATTAAGTTGATCAAAAGTTACAGTGAAGACATTTATAATGTTACAAATCGATTATCTGAATCTTTTGTGTGTGTGACTATAAATACTTTCCTTTAAATGTACAAAGTAATGACCCATAAAGAATTAACGTACAATATATTTTATTAGCATTCCAAAGAACCAACAGGAAAATAAACGTGTGCCTGAACTAGGAGCATAACTTTAACTTACTTGTAGTAAATTAATATTATAACGACCGGTACAGCCGAGTGTTTTTCCTCCTCTGGCTGGAAAACGTGTCATATGGCTTCTCATATTTGTCGTGTTTCCGTTGTTAGTTTTATTCTACAAAGCTTACAACTAGCGTGGCTCTTGCCCAGTTCCATTCCCCCTTCAACTTCAGAAGCCAAAATATTTCCACATGTCAGCTTTTAACCTAACTGAGGAGGGTGTTTGGATCTCTGCGCGCCATCGCGTCTCTGTTATGTGCACGCGCCAGACGGTCCGGTCACTGCCCTTCCGTCTTTCGCGCTCTGTCAATATTACGTTATTATAAAGATATATATATATATATTTTTTTTTTGGAAAATCGATTTTGGGATATTTGTGATCGATTCAGGATCGTCCACGTCCGCATCGCTAATGCATCGAAGAATCGAGTTTTTTTCCCCACCCCTATTAGACAGGTGAGCAAATGTAGATAAAACGAATCAATGTTATATAGCTCAACATAATGAAATATTAGAATATAATCATTCATATTGCGTTACCTCACAAGTTTAATTTGTCAAATGAACTGACCTGTGTGAGTAGTAATTCATCACTTGCAGGTAGTTTGGTTGAAATAAATGGCCTTATTCCTTTTATATCTGCGGGCTCCGTGTGTGGCACTGATATCTGTCTTCTAGCAGTCGCAGTCATGTTAAAAACATCAATGTATTCACTCATCCATAAACATTATTAGATCCTTCGGCATGAAGACAATTTCCATAATTCTGCTATGAAAGCTTGTTTCCGCATAGAATGAAAAATAAAAAAGGTAATTGCTACTTTAACCACAATTCTGATTTCTCAACTGTCAGTTTAACTCCAAATTCTTACTTTATTTTCAGAATTGTGAGATAACCAATTGTTATAAATCAATTGAGATATAAAAATTTTTGCTTGAGATATTACGTCAAATTGTGTGATAGAAATTCGCAAAAAATATAAAGTCAGAATTGCGAGATATAAAGTCAAGAATTTGCGCGCCAAATAAAGTCAGAATTGCGAAGTATATAAAGCCAGAATCTGCTAGATATAAGTCTCTGAATTGCGTGTTATAATTTACTCAGTAACACTGCAATTGCGACTTTACATCAGCAACTCTGACTTTATATTTTGCAATTTAAAAGACTTTATTTCACGCAATTCCGACTTTATAATAAAGTCAGAATTGCGTGAAATAAAGTCAGAATTGCGAGATATAAAGTCAGAATCTGCTACACATAAAGTTGGAATTGCCGTGATATAAAGTTAGAAATGCATGATATAAAATCAGAATTGTGATTTAAACTATTCTTTTTTCCCCCTTAGAAATAACCTGATAACTCAACTTGCCAGTTTATATCCACAATTCTGAGAATATGTTTCAGAATTTCAACATATAAATCTCGTAATTATGTGTTATAAGTCAAGAATTGCAAGATGTAAACTTTCAATTGTGAGAAAAAAAATCCTAAAAATCAGATAAAAAGTCTCACTTCTGCTTCTTTTTTTCTTAATAACTTGCGACTTTATATATTTACGATTTTTGACTTTAAGCACGCAATTGTGAGATAAAAAGTCGAATTATTTAAAAAAAAAATGTTTTAATTCTTGGGCAGAAAACAAGCTTCCATATTCTGGTTGTGTGTCATCATCTCTACGCCTTTTATTGGAAGAGGTTAGTGACCCCCTAGCTGCGAAAAATGACATTGTAGCTTTAATAAAGTCACTCTGCTCTGCACATTAGTTTTAAAAATGCTGCTTTATCCAGCTCAAGTTTTGAGGAACAGCCCTTGTTATTTCGCAGATCAGCACTTATAAAGTTTCGTTCACAGGTGAAGTTCGGTAACACAACATTTAAAACGGACGTGTACCCCAAGTCGCTGAATCCTCAGTGGAATTCTGAGTGGTTCAAATTCGAGGAAGGTCTTCCTCTCTTTTCCTGCTATAGTTTGGACTTTATGGAACTCATTCCCTACGTTTATCTTTCTTTTTCCTTCAGGTGGATGATGAAGATTTGCAGGATGAGCCATTGCAGAGAACTGTTCTTGACCATGACACATACAGTGCTAATGATGCTATTGGAAAGGTGTACATTGACATTGATCCATTACTCTGCAGTGAAGCTGCGACGGTCATCTCTGGCTGGCTCCCCATTCATGACACTAGACATGGTGTGTATCCATAAGCAAAATTAGGGCTCTTTCACATTCGCGTTTGTTCTGCAACCTGGCATATCTTCTTCATAGACTTTGATGTCATAGGCATTGAATCGAATGACTGCAGAATCACCTTAGTGAGATTGACCAGCATTGTGTCTTGGATTGTGGACCTAGGTCCCTTGGCCCCCTTCACGACCAGCTCCTGCAGTGGTGATTGCTGTGAACAGAAGCCCGAACCCGTAATTCGTATCACAATATATGATGAGTATTTACATACGCCTACCGGCTCAAAAAGTTTTAGATCAGTAAGAATTTTTCTATGTTTTCCAAGTGCCAGTTTCTTTGCATCACCAGGCTGTCTTTATTCCTTATGAAAAAATGACACAACAGTAATATTGTGAAATATTATGACAATTTAAAGTGACTGTTTTCTATTTTAATAATATTTTAGAATGTTATCTGAAAGCTGAATTTTCAACATTATTTCTGTTGCTTTATACATTACTTTCAGTCATGATCCTTCAGAAATTATTTTAATATGTGATTTTATGTCAAAAAACATTAATTATTATTTTCAATGTTGAAACCAGTTGTGTACCATTTCCCCCCCAAAATTTTATGATGAGAGAAAGTTCAAAAGAACAGCATTTATTTAATTATAATCTTTTCTAACATTATAAATGTCTTTACTGTAACTTTTGATCAATGTAATAACTCATCCTTGACTAATAGAAGTATTATTCTTAATTTCTTTCCCCCAAAAATAAAATAAATTCTGACTGACCCCAAACTTTTTAAAGGGTAGTGTTTAATGTAACAAAAGGCTTTCCATTTCAGATCAATGCTGTTCTTTTGAACTTTCTATTCATCAAAGAATCCTGAAATAAAAAATGTAAAAAACTGTTTTCAACATGGATAATAATCATACATGTTTTTGGAGCATAAAATCATCTATTAGAGTGATTTGTGAAGGATCATGTGACACTGAAGACTGGAGTAATGATGCTGAAAATTCAGCTTTTTTCAGAGGAATAAATTACATTTTAATATATATTAACATAAAAAGCTATTTTAAATTGTCATAATATTTCACAATATTACTGTGTTTTTTAGTGTATTTTTTATCAAATAATTGCAGCCGCCGCTGCTAAATAGCACAAGAGACTTCTTTTAAAAACAAAATATCTTACCGATCTTAAACTTTGACCGGTAGTGTACGTCGCGTAAAAAGCAGCTTTGGGATACTCCACCCAAAATGAAAATTGTTCCCTCAAGTTGTTTCAAACCTGTATGAGTTCCTTCATTGTGCAACACAAAGGAAGATATTTTGAAGAACGATTGGAACCAAACTGTTGTTCGGCTTGGCCATTGACTTCCATAGTAGGAAAAAAAAATTACTATGGAAGTCAGTGGTGCCAAAGTTCCAGTCGTTCTTCAAAAAACATCTTCCTTTGTGTTCATTAGAAGAAATAAAACTTGCCACGAAGTATGTGGGGTGGAGTATCCCTGATGTGCCTCTCAATATGTAATCATGGACTGAGAGTAAAATCTGGTCAGTAACGGAACATATTTTAGAACAACTGGCCAAAACGCATTAAAATACAGACCTTGACCCTCTGCTCAAAAAATGATTAACTATATAACGGCAGCTACAAAGAAAACCATAACAAGCCTCTGAAGCTGTTTATAAGATGTTCGCGATGGGCGGAAGACAAACAGGTGCACACTGACCAATGAGAGGACCTGTTACTGGACTTGCATGTGCCTTGTTTCAACAAGTTTTGGTCTGTTTTGAAATGTTGCCTTGTAAAAGTGAGCAAAACCCAGAAGAAATTGAAGCAGTGTAAGCTCTTTTTAATCCCTGTTTCGTGAACAAAGCAAACAATCTACAGATCTGAAAACGGCCTTGTTCTGTAATATCGAAGAGTTGTGAATTGTTTCGTTGTAATGACATGCTTGTGTTCAGGTATAAAGAGGGGAAGTCTAACGTGCTGGTGAAGGTGGATCTCTTCAACCACCTGAACCGCTTCAGACAGTCTTCATGTGGGGTCAAATTCTTCTGTAGTAAGTGTCTATATCATCTGCTTTCATTGCCTCCTGTCCTTCCTTCCTTTATTCCATCTGACAACCTGCTTCTCCCACTATTGACCCTGCTCCGCTCACTTTTCTCTTTATTTTCATCTTCCTCTGAAGAATGTTCATTCACATTGGGTCTCATTCACCATGCATGTACCAACGATTTTAAGAACAAATCACAAAATTTTATATTTCTCTAAATTCTTGAAATAAGACAACTGAAACCACACATATGCAAAAAGCACTTGCTCTGTGTGGCCTTATAATAGTGAAAGAAGTTATTTCATCCTGACACAATAATAATTATATTGAACTATGTGGCATTAATTGTATTATATAATCCATATATAAAATTCTGAAAATGTAGTTATTGAGTAATGAACCCTGTGCATACATATACGAATAATCCACGCAGTTATTAGTGAATGAAACCCATTTGTTTTTCTCTTTAGCAACCTCCATTCCCCATGTCATTGGGCCGCTATGATTCATGGCTTTGTGGAAGAGCTTGTGGTGAATGAGGATCCAGAGTACCAGTGCATCGACTCAATCAGTCTCTCGTGCATCCAACGTGCCTCAACAGAGACTCACTCTCCATGTCAGGTACCTATACACAAACAGTGTTCAAAACAGACCGAGTATATACAGTATGTAGGAGATACTACATCTGTCCCATTAGTTTTCATAAGTTGCTAGTAGGGGTGTAACGTAGACGCATTCATACTGAAATATTTTAGTACGGGTCTTTCGTTTCGCTACACATGTGCACCACGCGTGCCGCACAAGCCCTCAAAAGTGAAGCCAAAATGTCTAATCGCCCCTCCAGGTGACCGGTCCTAGTATAGGTCATAAACCCCGCCTCCCCATGTTATTCAGACGGGACATGAGACCAACTAAACAATTTAAATTACACTTCACATAACCTCTATCCAAGATAGTTCTGCTGTCAGTTATCCATGTAGTTTCAAGTCACGTTGATGAATAATTACCAGCTAAGTTATGCGATGCTATAAAAACGGTGCTATGACGACACGGTCCACACAGCTGTGATTGACAGGTTCTCTGTGCGAGGTAGTCACTGAAGCACCAGTGGACTTTTTTCATAATGTTGACTATGTGGTTAGTAGTTGTATTACCTTATTTTAACGAGGTACTGCAATCAGCAGACATCATTGGAGAGGAACGAGAGCACACAGAGGCCACTTAAGAAAGTGTGGGGCGTGTGCTTGCGTTTGATTCAGCGAGGATGAGGGCGGGGCCTTGATTTCGTGGCTTTCTTCTGCTGATGATTGCGTATGTCTGGTCCCAAACGCAGTGCGCAGCTCAAGTTCCAAGATGTCAGGGTCATATGAGACATTGGCGGCTTCAGTTCTCTCTGATGGAAAGAGCGAAGGGCGTCGTCCCATCGTCGTCGCCATGTGACCTGAACGCACACTGTGTTGTTGTTTTCACCAGTGTCTGGAACTTCTCTGTGTGTGCACTGTGCAATGAGTTTCCCCCATTGGATGGGGACAGTGAGCTGCTGCCGGATAAGTGCATGATTCAAGTCGTCTTAAACACTGAGATGTGTTTCAAGCTAAATCATAAACATACATGGCTTATCTGACAGCACTGTCTGATGTGCGTGTTGTTTAATGCATTTGAGATGCACAGCTTACATCTCACTGTTGTACTGTCCTGGAAAATGTTACAAAACCCATGCATGTACTTCCATTTCATGTAAAGGATTATCCTGAAAATATACCTCAATTGGCAAGTGCTGGTGAGGATACTCCCCAAGGCGGGCATGTTGACATAATTTTTGTGTGGTCTTTGGCGTTGGTTTAAGCGCACTGACCGAGGAGAGAACTCAGCATATATCGCGCTCTGAGTACGTGACTTAGTGTGCGTGCTTCGCACTGAACGCATTCCACAAATCTTCTCACAGTACGCATGAGTTCTCATTTGCATATTTTTGCACTTGAATGTTTGAATTGGCAAGCTTAAATGAGTTTAGTTTAACAGAGATAGCAATGTGTGCTGTTCAGGTTCTCACTGGCGCTTGCACCCGGTGATGACGGCGTAAATGACCATGTTGGAGCATACGGCACTTGCATTAAAGGGCGGGTTTACTGCAATTTCACTTTTTTGATTTTAAATAGTGTGTAATGTTGCTGTTGGTGCATGAAGAGTATCTGCAAAGTTGCAGCGCTGAAAGTTTAGTGTAAGCAGAGATATCGTCTTTTAAAAATCAGGAAGTAAAATTGCCTACAAAAACGACTCGTTTTGGACTACAGCTGGGTTATGGTACGTCACTAACCCACACATTTGCATCAACCACTCCCTCCGGAATATGCAGGAAAGGGCATGCGTCGAGTGAGTTGTTCACGCAGCTGTCAGGTCTTCTGTGTTTCGGGCTTCCCACGGACACTATACTTCGACAACAATGGATACAATTTGTGTTTGATTATATTCCTGAAAGTGACGATTGTAATCTAGCTCTCTGTGCTGCGCATTTACGAGAGACAGCTTCCAGAATCTCCATCGAGTTCAACCGGATTAACGTAAACAAGAAACTGTTTCTGGAATCATGAAGCAGATCCAACTTTAAAACCAGCAGTTAAAAGTCAGCAGTTGTTGGGCCACACTGTAAGTAGGCTAAGACTTCATCATTTTAAATGTATTTGCATGTATAATTACCGACGGAGCGTTGTGTTTTTTTTTTTTTTTCTTCAAATGCCAGCTCTGGCTTTGTAGGCTTTATGGGCTAGCTGAGTTAGGCTATTTTGTGTCAACGGCAAACGCGTACAAACATTATGGACCTGGATTTTGTATAAGTACTAATGTTGTAAATGTATTTTTCATATATATATGCTTTATGACTTTATTTTCGATTTTATCAAGAACGTAAACCTGCAAACGCTGTTTGAGTATAACATTAGTTAGCCAGTCAGTTGCTATCGTTGCCAGTCAGATGCTATTGTGTAAATCAAACGTGTATTAAGTTAAAAAATGAAGCAAATTATTATTCAGAAACCTTTATTAAGAGCCGTGTGTGGTGAGGTTCTGCTTGACTCGATTCATCGCGGCTTTCTCGGTCTGATTCTGCCTCAACTGATACTGCAGTCTCGACATCATTATTTACGTGTATCCACCGTCTATGTTATCCACCTTTGGCATGCCCGCCCGTTTCGCCCGTAAAGGTCATGGGCGTTAATATTCCGGACAACGTGAGCGACAGTTTAGCCAATCACAACACACCGGCCCAAACGAACCAATCTGAGCCCACTACGTCATTCTGAGGGAGTGTTTTCATAGACTCAGGAAGTCATCTGCTCGTGCAGGGGACAGGGGAAAGCGCGGCTGACAATAAAGGTGAAATTTATGAAAAATAAGACTATTTAAAAAAGAAAAACTACGGATACATGTTATATTGCACCCCATAAACACAATCATGCAAAGAAAAAGAGCAGTAAACCCGCCCTTTAAACAAAGTTTAGGGGAAAGCAGAATTTATATCCATCAATAAACATACATTAACCTAACTGTCTGTTTTGTGCATTGCTACTTTTAACAAACCATATACATTTGCCCAATATTATTGAGTATTTGCCCAATATGTCATTTTTCACACTTTTTCAGTGGAAACATTTGTCTAGGACATTTGTACTTCACAGTATTGATCTACTCTTATAATTCTACTTTAAGTTGCTTTGGCCAAGATCATGTTTAAAGACAACTTACTATCACTGGGTCTCATTCATGAAACACGAGCAGAACGAATTTTTGTGTAAATCGTGTGTAAAATTTTCGGATTCATTAAAATGTTCGTATTTTCCAAATGTTAGTTGGTACACAAGAAATCTACACCTGCTCCCAGCCACGCGTAAATGGTGCGCTTAACATTCGAACGTTTTGCTCATTAAAAAGGCTGCATTTTAATTCACCTTAATCGGGTACATATTTAAACAGCATTTCGAAAAAATATTTTATATAGTAATTACATAAGGTTTTTCTTTTTACTTCTATTATGAGAGCCATTAATAGCAGATCTGGGGATCGATGGTGGTTCTTCTTCAGTTTGAATATGATTTTTCCAAAGTAACTAATTCATTTTTTGCTGTCAAGCTTAATGTCGAACCATTTTCTTCTCACTTCTGGGACTGTTCCGGATCCAGATGTAACTGCATCTGTAATATGCTGCCAAGCTTCCTTTTTTTAGGACCTGATAGGCCACTATGTACGCTTGAAAATAAAATTGGCGTTCTGAATGAACTTCTGATAATAAAACTTCAAATTCTGCATCCGAGAAATCTTTCTTTTTCATTCGCATTCATGTTATGATATGCCTATATATACAGGGTTCCAGACTGCGACCAAATTGGTCGCATATGCGACCATTTTTTGAGAATGTGCGAGTTAAAATTGTATGTGGTCGCATATGTGCGAGTGGACGCTCGCGCAACAAAACGCTGTTGTATCAGCTGCTGCAGTCCGTAACTTATTGTAGCATCTCACACGAGGCCAGAGTTCAGTTAACTTGTTTATTCGCCAGAGCACGTGCAGGCATTCAGAAACACAGCTTCTGAATAGAGCAACCAAAAACAACAGACGAACTTCGATCCTCAACCCGCCCCCCTCTTCCCAGGCCGCCAACCAACAGCGCACCCGGGGTTCCACATAGCTGATTGACAGCCACACAGCCATTGACAGTCGCTACATTATGTTCAAAATGAACGAGTAGGCTACATCATGAATCCATTTTCCAAACCGTGTTTTTGATTTATCCTGAATCACTACGGTACGCCTATAATAAGTGTTTATATTCGGACTATTTTATCCCGGGGTCGACTCGGATGCGGAGTTGCCCAGTGCCTGCGTGACTCGCCATAGACATTAATGGAGAGAAGTAGCTCCGGCTACAGTGTTCTTCCGCAAGACACGTGCAGTTTATTTATTGACGAACGTAGACGTCACGCGCATTGCACACTGATGGTGGAACGCGCAATTACGAATGAAGCCCCTTCTTCCTACGTCTTTTCAGCGGTTAGATGAGAGTAATCGCTCGACTGAGGAAAGGAAATTATTATAAAATGCAGAAGGTAAGGAGTGTGAGATTTCTTCTGACAAGGAAAAATCTGTATTAGCTTATTATAATACTCTAATCCATTAAAATGTAATGAATACATTTGAATGTTTAATGATTTTTTAAAGATAGAAAGATGATGCTGATAGAAAAATGATAAAGACGGACAGATAGATAGATAAACAGATAGATAGAATGTGATTCAAATGTAAATAGATTGTATCAGGGCTGCAACTAACGATTATTTTAATAATCGATTAATCTGTCGATTAATTTGTCGATTAATTCAATGAATTGAATAAAAAAAAACATTATTTTCCAATCCTTTATTAAAAAACTAAACTAAAAGGTGCAAATTCAGTGATCCAGTGCAAAAAATGCACTGGATAAGGGGCCTGAGCTGTCAGAACAATAAATTGATAAAAAAATACAGAAAATTACAAATCAGAAAACTTAACAGGATTTGTTTGAACGTCAGAACGTGTTCTCTACACCACACTCGCACACACTCACAAACTCACACTCACAAACTTGTGTTGTGTTTTTGTCAAAGATGTTATAATCTTTAACAAAATGTTTGAAACTTTTTAACAAGCAAATGCACTTATGATCATTTTACCTAGGTAATAATAGCAATAATAATAATTATATCAGAAGATAATATCTCTAGTTTATCCTAATATTAATTATAAATACAATGAATATAAAATATAAATACAATATAAAGTAATATATATATCAAATACAATGGATTGACCATCTCCTATGGTGTAAGGTATTTTTCCGCTCATCCTTTCCGAGCATATAGTGAAGTCAGTGAGTCATTCAGAGTGAAGTTTGAACAATTCAGTGCTTCAAATTGTGGAAAAAATATTCCCCTTTGTAGTGGTAGGCAGGCTACTTGGACAGACAAGAAAGTGTTTTCATCTGTCTATCTGATTCAAATCACAGTTTGCTAATTCAGTGGTAAGAATTTAATTGTTGTTTTTATTTATATCTTATATAATATGCCTAATTATGTATTACTATAGTATCAGAGAATGTCTAGTAGGCCTAGGCTATGTACCAAATTACTAATGCTCAGACACACTCGGTCTCTCTGTGCGCGATCTTGGACAAACGCACGCGCGCGCGTACTCGGACACACTCGGTCTCTCTCGTGATCACGGACGCATTACGGTCTCTCGCTCCCGCGTGAGCGATCTCGGACACATTCGGTCTCTCTCTCGTGATCACGGACACTCGGTCTCTCGCTCCCGCGTGAGCGATCTCGGACACATTCGGTCTCTCTCTCTCGTGATCACAGGACACGGTCTCTCGCTCCCGCGTGTAGCGATCTCTGGACACACTTCGGTCTCTCTCGTGATCACAGACACACTCGGTCTCTCGCTCCCGCGTGAGCGATCTCGGACACACTTGGCTCTCTCTCTCTCGTGATCACAGACACACTCGGCTCTCGCTCCCGCGTGAGCGATCTCGGACACACTCGGTCTCTCTCTCGCGAATCATCACGGACACACTCGGTCTCTCTCTCGCGATCATCACGGACACACTCGGGTCTCTCTCTCTTCGCGATCATCACGGACACACTTGGGTCTCTCTCTCGCGATCATCACGGACACACTCGGGTCTCTCGTTCGACAAATGCGAACTCCGCCGATTGAGCGACAGTGCGTGAGAGAGACTGAGAGTGCTCCGTGCTCAACTCAAACTTTTTTTTTTAAATATATATACAAACATTTCCGTGTCGCGCGACGCAATGAATCGAGAATGTAATTCGTTGCCAACTCTTTCAGAAATCGATTTTAATCGATTTAATCGATTCGTTGTTGCAGCCCTAGATTGTATACAATTGAACTATAAAGTGCTTCAAATTACAGATTAAAATTACTGTCCAAAATCCATGAAAATCTTGAAATTTGGCAATGATAATTAATATATTACAGGTGTTTATGCTGCAACCCAGAAAGCCTTTGCTAGCTTTGGTCTATTAAAACCACCATTCATCAGCATGCATTGATTAATCCCATGGCATGTAGTAAAAAAAAAAGGTGCGACCAAATCATATGCTTGTGCGACCAACTGAGAAAGTTGGTAGCACCAGTGCAACCAGTAGAAAAGTTAGTCTGGAGCCCTGATATAGATGACAGTCGGATATAATGGGCGGGGTTATGGTAATTGAGAATGAACGTGCACGCGCATCCTATTTACGACTGGTTGGAATTCACTAACACACACACATTTCACTATCACATCTGACGTTTACGAAGTATTTGTGAAGTTTTCGGGAAGGTCTAATTTACGCGCAAATCACTCTCATATTTACTCGATATATTTACGAATGTTTCATGAATGAGACCCACTGTGTGCAATCTGAGACGCTCCTGACAATATTTTCTTGTGGCTCGTGTGGTGGGTGTGTAAATGCATATGTGTTTCTGTTGTAGGTGAATTGCAGAGGAAGATAGGTCTGAAGGTGCTGGAGATGGGAGGGAATGCAGTGGTTGGGTACCTGCAGTGTTTTGATCTGGAAGGGGAATCAGGCCTAGTGGTTCGTGCCATCGGGACAGCCTGCACACTTGAGAAAATCAGCACACTCCCTGCCACAGCCACACTCCCCAACAACTCCTCTCCTTCAAAAGACATTAAAGAGTAAGTGTTACAAACACGCAAACCACCTCTTTTCCAAATCAAAGATACAGTGCCACTATTTATGCATATGTGCATGTTAGCATCAAGTCTTTCATTTTTTTTCAAAGCTCCAGTCTGTAACTTTTTGGGTAAAAATTCTCCAAAATGAATTTTTGACCAAGGACGTAATCAGCCAGTGTTCAAAACTCTCTTCTTACATTAGCTCGATTCAAAGCGGTAAGCTTCCAATAATGTTTTTAATTCCAGTGATACTGGTGGATTTCCGCTGGAAATTCAAGCATGTCTTTGCGTCATTATGTCACATCTGTACACATAAAGAATAGTCTCGGCTAGTAGATTTATAGCCTTTTCTCACAGCACTTGATATAATTAAACTGATCAATTTGATAGCGGATCCAGAAAGGTTCAAACAATAAACAACAGATTCACACGCTCTAAAATGCAAAAGACTTCGTTCGGACTTCGGAGTGGCTACAGAAAAAAGAGACTGCAACTCGGACTCATGCGAAAGCAAGAATACATATCTGAATAGAATTACATTTAGTCACGCGTGCTGTTGTTAACATTAACAATTTAAGAACAAAGTATAATTTGCACGGTTTGACACTGATATGATAAGCGGTCGCTACATGTAATGAAGCGCGATTCGCTTTTTCCCTTAGTTGGTCAGAACAAAAGTGGATGTTACTTGTTCAGATGACACTTTCCGGAAAATTCTTATGTTGGTCATACTTCCAAAAAGTAAAATCTGCTGTTCTAAATGACATTCTCCACACCGCGCAGTGACTGACTGCGCTGTGTTCGTGCGTGCCGAGGCACAACCCACGTGAAGTTTATAATTCTGCGAATAACTGCAATTGCAGATTTCGAACAGAGATGGCGACAAAGAGGAAAAACTACAGACTGCAGCTTTAAAAAGATTTGGATGTTGTTGTATTGCTTTTTTTACAACTATCTCAGTTCATCTGCAGTACATATGACTAGATTTCTTTAAAAATGAGAATGGGTCAAAAATTAATTTTTTTTTGTATTAGAAATGAATGTGTTGTACATGGGTTGTTATTTTAGAAATCAAAACACATCCATGCAGTTTTACATCCCTTTAATGAAATAAGAATCGAGGCTGTTTGTTTTGAATTTTCACTCGCTGTACACTACCATTCACAACTTTGGGGTCTCTTATGCTAACCAAGGCTGCATTTATTTAAACAAAAAGTAAAACATAAAGTAAAAACATTATATTGTGAAATACTTTTACAATTTAATGTTTTCTTTTTGAATATATTTTAAAATGTAATTTAGTCCTGTGATCATTGCTCCCGTCTTTAGTGTCACATGATCCTTAAAGGGATACTCCACTTTTTTTGGAAATAGGCTCATTTTACTCTCCCAGAGTTAAACAGTTGAGTTTTACCGATTTTGAATCCATTCAGTCGAATTTTCTGATATTTAGAATAATATCAGTAACCAGACCGTTTCTGGTCTCATTGACTTCCATAGTAGGAAAAATATATACTATGGAAGTCAATGAGACCAGGAACTGTCTGGTTACTGATATTCTTCTAAATATCAGAAAATCGGCTGAATGGATTGGAAATGGTAAAACTCAACTGTTTTAACTCTGGGGAGTTGTAAAATGAGCCTATTTCCAAAAAAGTGGAGTTTCCCTTTAAGAAATTACTCCAATATGCTGATTTGCTGCGCAAGAAAACTATTGAAATCAGTTTTGCTGCTTATTAGTTTTGTAGAAACTCTGATACCTTTTCTAAATTCTTTATTAAAGAATAGAAGGTTCAAAATAACAGCATTTATTTGGAATATACACTACCGCTCAAAAGTTTAGGGTCGGTAAGATTTTTTTATGTTTTTAAAAGAAGTCTCTTCTGCTCACCAAGGCTGCAATTTTTTTATAAAAAATACACAAAAAACACAGTAATATTGTGAAAGATTATGACAATTTAAAATGACTTTTTTATGTTAATATATATTAAAATGTAATTTATTCCTCTGAAAAAAGCTGAATTTTCAGCATCATTACTCCAGTCTTCAGTGTCGCATGATCCTTCACAAATCACTCTAATATGATGATTTTATGCTCCAAAAACATGTATGATTATTATCCATGTTGAAAACAGATTTTTACATTTTTATTTCAGGATTCTTTGATGAATAGAAAGTTCAAAGAACAGCATTTATTTAATTAGAATCTTTTCTAACATTATAAATGTCTTTACTGTAACTTTTGATCAATGTAACTCATCCTTGATGAATAGAAGTATTGATTTCTTATTTTTTTCCCCAAAAATAAAATACAAATTCTTACTGACCCCAAACTTTTTAAAGGGTAGTGTTTAATGTAACAAAAGCTTTCCATTTCAGATAAAAGCTGTTCTTTTGAACTTTCTATTCATCAAAGAATCCTGAAATAAAAATGTAAAAAACTGTTTTCAACATGGATAATAATCATACATGTTTTTGGAGCATAAAATCGTCATATTAGAGCGATTTGTGAAGGATCATGTGACACTGAAGACTGGAGTAATGATGCTGAAAATTCAGCTTTTTTTCAGAGGAATAAATTACATTTTAATATATATTAACATAAAAAAGTCATTTTAAATTGTCATAATGTTTCACAATATTACTGTGTTTTTTGTGTATTTTTTATCAAAAAATTGCAGCCTTGGTGAGCAGAAGAGACTTCTTTTAAAAACATAAAAAATCTTACGAGCCTAAACTTTTGACCGGTAGTGTAATTTTTTTTATCAATTTAATCCAACCTTGCTGAATAAAACTATTTATTTTAAAGTAAATCTTATTATCCCCAAACTTTTGAACGGTAGTGAATCATGATTATGTTTGCATCTATTTAGCAGACATTTTTATCCCCAGCAACTTATCCAAATAATTTATCAAAATGTTCTAATATTTGGTTTTATTAAACAGGTATTGATGTAACACGAAAAATGGGAAAATCGTGTACAATTGCTCACTGTTTTCTGTTTTTATATTTATAAATGAGTATGAGGGTGTGTTTGTTTGTTTTATGAGTTGCTGTTTTATATTTTCTACAAAAATGCCTTCTCAACACACAAACACACCACAATCTTGTTCTCCCCTGCATGTTCTCTCTCTCCCTCTTGCTCTCCCTTGCTGTCGTTCTCCTGCATGCTGCATCTCTCTTGCACTAGCATGTGTTTGCTTTCGACTGCTTTAAGATGAATTGCTGTACAGATGTGCATTTCAGAACTAGCCGTGGTTTGCATCCGGAGTGCTGCCTTGAGTCTGTTGTGTTTTGTGTTTGTGTTGTCTTTCCAGTTGCTCTCTAAGGAGCTAAGAACATTTGAATGGCAGTGACTTGTCTAACTAGACAGCATTTTTGGTGCCGTCTAAGTAGTCAGCTCACAAGGTTTTAACCCTCTAGGCGCCACGGTCGAGTTTACTCGACAAGATGCGTCACTGAGAAAACGGCCGATTTTGTCAAATTGGGTGTCAAATTTCGTTCGACATCCCCCTCCACTGGATGGCAGACATGTCATACTTCATCCCTGACTCAAAAAAACGTCATGTTTCTATACAAAATGTTCGAGTTACAGCACACTGAATCAGTGTGATCAAAAGCGGAGATAGTGTGAGAGTGAGCCATTTCATCAGTCTCTCTGCGATCGCGGCGATAGTATTGTGGTGGAGACTTTGTTTATTATCACTGGGTATGTTAGACGAGGTCGAAGTATTCATAGTACAGAAGGCAGGGTGGGGAGTCGCAATAGTATGCATACTTGACGTGCGCGCGCGCGAGGTAGATCTGGCCGTGATCGCGCTGCTCCTATCATCACTTACTGAGCTGCGCTTTGCCCTGAACGAGTCATCTCTTGAACTAAACAGCTCTTGTCTACTTGTGTTTGTGTGTCATATAAATAATATAAGCCCCATACATGGAATCAGAGTGCCTACTGCACGTAGGAAATGGAAAATCTCCACAGCAAAAGGCCAAACACTACATGCATATGGTTTGTTCTACCATTTATTAGTAATGATTTGCACAGTTTGGTTATTATTTACTATATACCTGAGCATTCAGTATTGTGCCATATAGCATACAGAAGGTGATGGACATTTTGGGGGAAGAAGTGCTGCATTTTATCATTTAAACATGTGACTTTTCATGAAAATTCTATAATCCAAGATTTCTGCCACTATATGACGTCATAATATGCAAATTAGATGGGGAAATTTAATCCCTACATAAACTTTGGGTCATGCTTAATATTTCTCTAATTTACAAAAAGTATCTATCTTGTTTCACTTTTAAGATATTGTCTTTTGAAATTAAGATGTCAAAATCTAAAGTTTTTGGAAAAAACCTCTGGCGGCAAAAGGGTTAAGAAACGGACGATATTTCATCCCTGTCGTTTTTTGGTGCGGTCTGCCTTGGATGTTTGCTTAGGGGTGGGAATCTTTAACGGGTTAGTTCACCCAAACAATATTCATCCTCAAGCCATCCTTGGTGTATATGACACCATCAGAGTCATACCCATCATAGACTGCGTTAGATCTACACTCACCGGCCACTTTATTAGGTACACCTGTCCAACTGCTCATTAACACTTAATTTCTAAGCAGCCAATCACATGGCGGAAACTCAGTGCATTTAGGCATGTAGACATGGTCAAGTCAATCTCCTGCAGTTCAAACCGAGCATCAGTATGGGGAAGAAACGTGATTTGAGTGACTTTGAACGTGGCATGATTGTTGGTGCCAGAAGGGCTGGTCTGAGTATTTCAGAAACTGCTGAATCTACTGGGATTTTCACGCACAACCATCTCTAGGGTTTACAGAGAATGGTCCGAAAAGAAAAAACATCCAGTGAGCGGCAGTTCTGTGGGCGGAAATGCCTTGTTGACGCCAGAGGTCAGAGGAGAATGGCCAGACTGGTTCGAGCTGATAGAAGGGCAACAGTGACTCAAATAACCACCCGTTACAACCAAGGTGGGCAGAAGAGCATCTCTGAACGCACAGTACGTCGAACTTTGAGGCAGATGGGCTACAGCAGCAGAAGACCACACCGGGTGCCACTCCTTTCAGCTAAGAACAGGAAACTGAGGCTACAATTTGCACAAGCTCATCGAAATTGGACAATAGAAGATTGGAAAAACGTTGCCTGGTCTGATGAGTCTCGATTTCTGCTGCGACATTCGGATGGTAGGGTCAGAATTTGGCGTCTACAACATGAAAGCATGGATCCATCCTGCCTTGTATCAACGGTTCAGGCTGGTGGTGGTGGTGTCATGGTGTGGGGAATATTTTCTTGGCACTCTTTGGGCCCCTTGGTACCAATTGAGCATCGTTACAACGCCACAGCCTACCTGAGTATTGTTGCTGACCATGTCCATCCCTTTATGACCACAATGTACCCAACTTCTGATGGCTACTTTCAGCAGGATAATGCGCCATGTCATAAAGCTGGAATCATCTCAGACTGGTTTCTTGAACATGACAATGAGTTCGCTGTACTCAAATGGCCTCCACAGTCACCAGATCTCAATCCAATAGAGCATCTTTGGGATGTGGTGGAACTGGAGATTCACATCATGGATGTGCAGCCGACAAATCTGCGGCAACTGTGTGATGCCATCATGTCAACATGGACCAAACTCCCTGAGGAATGCTTCCAGCACCTTGTTGAATCTATGCCACGAAGAATTGAGGCAGTTCTGAAGGCAAAAGGGGGTCCAACCCGTTACTAGCATGGGTACCTAATAAGGTGGCCGGTGAGTGTATTTTACATCTGTTTTTAAACTATCAGATGGTTTGTTCTTACGACATGAATGTGTTTACATTCATTTTGCGCCCTGCAGAAGCAAACGTCTGTCAGTAATTGAGTTTCATGTATCGAATTTATGCTGTATTTCAAATGGCATTAATGATGAAAACACTGAAATGTTGAGCGAATAGATTGTTTTGTCTCCCACCCCTATGTGTGCGCGTGCATGTTTTTGTTATGTCAATGTTATGTGTGTGCATCCATGTTCTCTGTGATTGTACTGGACACAGTAGGTGCATGTGTGTTTAATGTATGAAATATGGGTGAATGTGTGTGTAGCTCTCCGCAGGCTGCTCCTTCCACTCTCGGATGTCGTTCCACACACAGCAGTCCGGTTCACAGTGCGAGCAGTCGTCTCTCTCAGGGCTTCTCCGTTTCTGTGCCGACACTGCTGTTCGCGGTATGAAACCCAGACACAGGAGCTCAGAAGCCCCCAGAGCCAGGCAGTGTAGGCAGGTACCCCACGACCCCCATGACCTTGCAACGGACCTCTCACCACCCCCTTGTTCTTCATTGGCAGACAGCTACGACATCACCAGACCCCCCCCCCCCCCTTCAGCTGCCAAAGCAACCTCGTTTACAGCTTTAAAACCCCTCTGACCAATCAGTGAGCTGCATTCAGCTGTCACTCACGGAGTACATCCAATCAGAGCTGTGGGTTTAGCTTCTGTGTTTTTAAGTTGTGCGTGAGTAGCTTTATTCACAGGCAGGGTTGTTGAATTTGACATTTTGGCCTTGTAAAGGCAGTAGTCGACCCTTGTTATCAAAGCGTTGTGCTTTGGTTGGCTGAAACACGCTTCTTGTTCATCTCATTTGCTTTCTGCCTTTTTGTTTTACAGTGTTGGGTTTTTTCCATTTATTTTTTCTATCCCGCCCACTACATCACGTGCTTTCCTGTCTCTTCTTGACATCCTCACACTCTACCCTTTCAGCAGCAAGCGGTCATCACTTTTCCTTCTTTCTTTACCTTTATTCCTTCTTCACACATAAACACACAGGCATGCACACGCTCAAACACGCACACGGGCACAGTCCTCATGTATGACCCTGTGAGTCCGTGTGTGTTGATAGTGTGTGTTACTCCTTGCTCTGACAGGCCAGGTTTTGGGGAGGAGGGTCCAGGCGTCCCGTTGTCCTCGGGACCCCCCACCCCTCTGAGAGCACAAACCTTCTCCTCCTTCTCCCCTCCAAGTCCTACAGTCGCCAGTCCTCCTCCTCTGACACCGAGCTCAGCTTAACCCCCAAAACCGGTAAGACCCGTCCCCACCTGACCTCAGGCACTCTACCACACACTCGCTCTCTATCCATGGGCCTTGATTTTAATCTTTGAGTGTGCTGACCCCAGTATCAAGGCCTAGAGACAAAGGGTGTAGGGCACAGTGTCTCTGCATTTTTTTTTTTGGTCTAGTTTTTTTATTTATTTTATGTTTATTGTGTTGTCCCTCCATTTATTTCTTAATATGCATGTGTGAAATGTATATTTTTATTTCACTCAAGGCTGTGATCTTGGATTTTGTACATTTGGAATTAAAAGATATAATATTTTTTTTTAATCTTTCCATGGATGCACCTGCTCAACTTTATGCTAAATCCTTAGTTTGTTATTAATTGTTATTTGTTAATAACTTTAAATAAATAACCGTTACTTATTAATTGTTTCACGCTGAACCAAGAAGCTTATATTTTTACAGTAAGGTTCAATTTTAAAAGTGATAGGTCAACCAAAAATTAAAGTTCTGTCATTTACTCACCCTCATGTACTTCCAAACTTGTATGACATTGTTTCCTCCGTGTAACACAAAAAATATATATTTTATCCATTCTAGGGAAATCAATCGGGTCCAAATGTTGTTTTGTTTCCCAACATTCTTTATAATATTTTCTTTTGTATTCCACAGAAGAAAGTAAGTCACTTGACAATCACATGAAGGTGAGTAAAGGCCCCGATATATTTAAAGCGAAATCGAAGAATGACGTCATTTAGACCATAATCAGACCAAAACAAAGTTCGAAACCGCTTGCCAAAGTGCTCTGGCTGCTAAACACCTTTGTAGTACCATTGGTCCGCGGCGATTGCGTAATAGGTAGGTGTGCGTGGGTTTTTCACGCTGAAATCTTTTCTAGTTCATTTGGCCTGTTCAGTCGGTCGAAGTCAGACGTCCGTGAGTGAAAACATGAACACATTGGAGAGCTGCTTTATAGTAGAAATTGAAGTTGTACTTCTGATGAAACAAGACGCTGACACTGTTTTTCTGTTTAAAATGGTAAAGCTGCTTGATCTAACGTATAAAGTGCTATATAAACAACATATCGTGACTTTACTAGAGTGCCGAATTGCATAGCTCGTGCAGGTTTTTTTATGCTTTAATAAAAAATGCTGTTTTCTCAATTTTTGATGTGTGTTTATTTTGTTATTGAGAGGAAAGTGTGTAGCACATATTTACATATTCATTAAAACGCACGTCTCAGCAGTCCTGGGCGTCGTCGGATGTTCACTAACAGTATATCACTGGTAGGGTTGGGTATCGGTTGGGTTTTATACGATAACCAGTACCTGACTCTGTATTTTTTAAACGGTTCCGGTGCCTGAAAGAGTCTCTTGAAACGTACTTAAGAAAAATGAAACCGCACACACTTTGTCAAAAAAAATAAAATAATACCCCTTTATTTACAGGGCCAAACTGGACACAATATTAACTTACAATATAAATACAAGTAACATATGGTAATAATTAATAAACCAATATAAAATAAAAGTTCATATTTACATAATATCAAATAAACAATATTATATCCAACAATGTAATTATACTGGAGATTAATAGAGATTACTACCAGGGTAATATAATATCGACTAGGGCATGTGCACGAATATTCAAATTTTCGAATATTCGATATGTAATTATTATTCGAAAAATAAAATACTATTCGAATTTTGAATACGTTGCTTTGCTGGCCGTAAATGCAGTGAGTAGACAAATCCTAAAGAACTAACTCGCAGTTATAATTAAATGCACTGGATGGCGCTGTGGAGTGTGTTAACAAGTTGTCTGTATTTGATCACATAATGTTGTCGTCTGCCTCACGAAGTTTGGAATTAACGTTACTTGAAAAGGATCTTACTAAACGGAATTACTTTTGATCAAATTAATTAATTAATCTGAGTTATGATATCATCACCATGAGAAATCACATGAAATCCAAACAGTTGAGTGAGGAAAGATAACGTTAGCTGTTCATCATTGCATCACAACTGCAGGTAAGCGCAGCTGGACCCGCGCTGATCAAAGATGTTAACTTATCTAATAGCAAAATGATTTTGAGACATACTTCCTTTAAGTTTCGTTGGGAAGACCGGTTTAAGAACAGAAAATGCAAAGTGCTGTTAGAAACAACGTCTCTCTGAAACGTCTGTCAGCACGCGTCTTTTCTCACTCGAGCATAAAGTGCTGGCGGCGCCCCTGCATGTAACGTTAGATATTATTGTTTTTCTCAACATAAACGTGAAACAATATAAACACGATAATCAGTCATTTGCTGACTCGTGTGTGTGTGTGTATAGGTGTACGTTCTGTATCGATATCTGACGCAATCTGCTTTATTAGGGTTTTTTTCCGCTCGCGCTGCTTGAGCATGCTTTTAATAATGCTTTTTTATATATATATTTTGTTTACTCATAGGCCTACTGTTTAATGTTTTCAACTAAAAGAAAACTTTAATTACTATTGTAAGCTTGTTGTGTATTGCCTAATTGTAAGCTTGTCCAGAAATGGTGACAAAAACGTAAAAAAAAACCCTTAAAAATAACGTCTTTTTCGTTAAACATAATTTAAATAAACGAATATTCGAATATTCAATTTTTATGAGCCCGAATATTCGAATGCAATATTTTAGAAAAATGCCCATCCCTAATATCGACATGGCGTACAGGTTCCCATGTTTTGTCTGCTTTAACTAGTCATGTAAGTTATTTTGTCATTAAGCTCTTCTGATATTTCGTTCCCACTGCGCCTTATGCCGCAGCTTCGAGTAAACATATGAAAGAAGAACGTCTCTGTGTAACCCATGTTCTCTGAATAGGGAATCTAGACGCTGCGTTCGTGCCAAAGTATCTCGCGCTGCTTTTTGGCAAAGAACTCTGAGGAGCAGATGATGCGCGTGCTAATATAATACGAAGATGTGAGCGTCAAGGCGATGGTGATTCTATATCCATAGACAATCGTTGATTCCTACGCGTAATTTTACGCGTGAAATGCAGCCAAACATTCCACGTGTACATTTCCAGTGTGTTTAATCTCCTCGTATCAGCTGACGTTCCGGAGTCTCCCGCATTCGTCCAGAACGGCTCCCGATGATCGCAAATTAGTTGTAATCATCCCGGAATCGAGTGAGAGCCAGCAAGCGCGCGTGCGCTCAGACAGCATCAGACAGTGCTTCAATAAACCGTATAGTGCGCGCACGTCGGAGAGGGAGACAGCGAGAGACTGCGTGTGTGCGCCTCATGCCACCGCATGCCACAGACTCAGGCATCGAAATCAGGCACCGAAATTTTCATTCTTATTTGGTCTGGTTACTACCGCTTACGTCAGAACCGGTTCCCTATTAGAACCGAGTTCGGTACCCAACCCGTAATCGCTGGTCACCAGCATCACTGGTTACCCTTAACGAAAGAATGAAGAACTTTGCGCGAGTATATCGGGGCCTTAAATGATGACAGAATTAGAATTTTTAGATGGATTATCGCTTTAACATGAGGTATTTTGTGAAGTAGATAATTGGGTGATCATGTGCTTGATTACAACAATACTAGCACAGATGCGCAAATGTGCTTCAGGGTTTTTCTAAAGGTTTCACAACTTAAAACATTTTTTGAAAAGCAAAGAATAAGGTGTGCTTTTCATGGAAGCTTGTTTCCGCCACTGAATAAAAATAAATAAATAAATAATTGTGACTTTATTCTCAAAATTGAGAGATATGAAGTCAGATAATTGTGAGAATAATCACAATTGCCGATATATAAAGTCAGAATTGTGTGATATAAAGTTGCAATTGCGAGATATAAAGTCAGAATTGCGTTATATAGTCGTAATTTGAGAAAAAAAGACAGAATTGCGAATCAGAGTAGAATCTTTTCATCTCACAGTTCTGACTTTTTTTCTTACAATTGTGAGTTTACATCTCGGAATTTTGACTTTATAACACATAATTGCGAGTTTATATGTCATAATTCTGACATCTTTTTTCAGAATCCAAAGAAAACCGTAATTTGCAACTTATCAGGCCAATTCTAAGGGGAAAAAATACTAACTTCTTTTTCCCTCATAATAGTTCATATCTTATATTCTGACTTTATAACTTGCAATTTGCGACTCTAATATCACACAATTCTGACTTTAGGCTATATCTCGGAATTCTGACTTTATAACACACAATTGTGACTATATCACACAATTCTGACTTTATATCTCACAATTCTGACTTTCATATCTTGCAATTGCGACTTAATATCACACAATTCTGACTTTAGGCTATATCTCGCAATTCTG
Source organism: Hybognathus amarus (assembly GCA_030378365.1). NCBI lineage: Eukaryota > Metazoa > Chordata > Actinopteri > Cypriniformes > Leuciscidae > Hybognathus > Hybognathus amarus. The sequence continues at coordinate 532,953 of JAQIUQ010000300.1, read as the reverse complement.
ACTTTATGCAATTGTCAACTTAATATCACACAATTCTGACTTTAGGCTATATCTCGCAATTTTGACTTTATGCAATTGCGACTTAATATCACACAATTCTGACTTTAGGCTATATCTCGCAATTCTGACATTTATGCAATTGCGACTTAATATCACACAATTCTGACTTTAGGCTATATTCGCAATTCTGACTTTATGCAATTGTGACTTAATATCACGCAATTCTGACTTTAGGCTATATCTCGCCAATTCTGACTTTATGCAATTGTGACTTAATATCACGCAATTCTGACTTTAGGCTATATCTGCAATTCTGACTTTATGCAATTGTGACTTAATATCACACAATTCTGACTTTAGGCTATATTTCGACAATTCTGACTTTATAACACACAATTGTGACTATATCACAGCAATTCTTGACTTTATATCTCACAATTCTGACTTTATATCTGACTTTATATCTCGCTATTCTGACTTTATATTCGCTATTCTGACTTTATATTCTCGCAATTCTGACTTTATAACACACAATTGTGACTATATCACACAATTCTGACTTTATATCACGCAATTCTGACTTTATATCTACAATTTCTGACTTTATATCTGACTTTATCTCACTATTCTGACTCTATATTCGCTATTCTGACTTTATATCTCGCAATTCTGACTTTATAACATGCAATTCTGACTTCATGTCTCACAATTCTGAGTAATAAAGTCAGAATTGTGAGATGTAAACTCGCAATTGTGAGAAAAAAAGTCAGAATTGTGAGATAAAAAGTCACAATTACCTTTTTTATTTTTTATTCTGTGGTGGAAACAAGCCTCCATACTTTTCTGTGTAGACACCCTAATTTACAGAAACCCGAATGATCTAAATTCATTCAACAGTATCTTTTAATTTTTTATTGTAAAATGACTAAAGATTTTCTCTTCTTTTACTCTTAAATCACTTAAAGCATCCTGTGAAAGAGTAAGCAAACAATGACTTAATGTCATTGTGCTCATAAAACAAAAGGGCAAGGTGTATTTATGAATATTGTGTATATTTTATCTTCATCCTTTTCTCTCCCTGTTGTTCGTCCTTTATAATTTTTACATGAAAAACATTGACATTTATGAAATGTTGCTGTATCCTAGTCTTTTAGTGTTTTCATGTAAAATGCAAGAATCTATTTAAGCAAATCTACCTTAGTGTAAATTATTTTGAAATGAAAAGGTTTGAACTTCATGTTCACCCAAATATGAAAATGTTATTTTCTCACCCTCATGTCGTTCTATGTTTCCTATACATCATTTTAGTTTAATATAGTGAACCACTAGTCTGGCAAGCTAAAAAGAAAATCGACCATCTAGAAAACATAAAAGCAAACCTTCTGTAGTCCATATGACCAATCAAAGTCAAAGTATAATTCTCATAGAGGGAGTCAAGTCAGACGACAAGATCTGAAAGGGACTACAGAAGTCATTCTGTCTGAAGTTTGGGATGAACTACAGTGTATACGTCAAAAACTACCTGCTGGAAACACAATCCCTGGGAAACCTGTGACTTTCTGACCTTTTTTTAAATTTATTTTTACCTCCAATCAGTTTGCATCCCTGTCTTTCTGAGTTCCTCTTTCTTTTTACATTTCAGTCACCCCCCCCCCCCCCCCAATTTTTTCTCTCATGTGATGTCTTCATACCATCCTCCCCAAACTCTTCTTCTCTCTCATTCTTCTCTGTCAGTCGAGGATATTTCTGTCTCCCAGTAATCCTGCCCTTGCAGTCCTGAATCATCATCCCTCCCCTCTGTCCATCTGCCCCATCACTTTTGGCCAGGGATGGCCTCCTGGAGTTCAACTCCTCCCCACTCCATGTCAGCCAATCAGACACAGCCATGCTGAGAAAGAGCGTGTCTTTCAGTGAGGAACTGCTGCTGGCGGCCTCTGGTAGGACACACCCACTGCTGCCCCTATGGCCTTTGACCCTTGGTGCGGGGATTGCATCCAGTGTGACCACGCCAACTGCTGTGCTGGCCCCTGGCAGAATAACATGCCTGTCTCTCATTTGCCCACATTTTCCACAAACGCACTTGACAGAGAGCAGCGTGGTTTAACATCCGTTTGAGCACTCTGATTTAACAAAACCCCACTTGCATGTTTTGACTGGAAGTTAGATCCTCTCCACCAATGAAGAGCAAACAAGAAAAGCAAACCGCTGGCCCTCTTGTGCATCTGTCAGTTCCATGAACCCCATTTCCTTAAGGTGCCTGGGCTCTGAGCTTGTGTGTTCTGAAGCTGCTTCTTGTTAATTGTTTTAATACTGTCCAAATGTGATGACTGGTCGAATGTTACCAAGCTCAGTGAATGAGGTAGAGGTTGAAACTGCTTGTGATGAGTGTTATTTCTTAAAAATGTCTTAAAGGCCCGTACACACCGGCGACGAATATCAGCAGGCGTTCTCCGTCAGCGTTTTTCAACGCGTTTTTTTGTGTTCACACTCAAGCGATTTTCACTGACGATGAGCTGAGTGAACATGAAATTCATTCCCTGACATTAAGGGCGCCATTTGCTCTGCAATACAACTCAATAACAGTTCTCTTTTATCAGGATGTTTGTAGTCCCTGTCGCGTTTGTCATATAGTTCTTTCTGTTCTAGCACCAAATAGACTAGCAGCTCTACATTCATCTTGCCTTGTCTTCTATTTCTTCCTGGCTGTGTAGACGCGCGTGTATATCTGTCTTCACCATTGCGCTTATGTGTACTCAGCAAGACCGTTTTGTGTTTGAGCGCCCCCAAGCTATGTTTTACTGTAACTTCAGAAGCTTCAAACACATGAGCAAAAGCTCCAATCTCATTGGTTCGGATAGTTTTTGACAGGCACGTCAAACTAAAGAAATGAACCCGAGGCATTTTTTTAAATGACTGCTTTTACAGCGTGGCCGTTTTTGCGTGTGGTGTGAACACTCACATTGGCGCCTTTTGTTTAGTCACGAGGCGTTAAACGTCGCGAAGTAACAGTGCACAAAATTTTTCCCGATGTGAACAGGCCTTAAGTCTCTGAATGTTTTAAGGTTCATATTTGTTTCTTTAAGTGTTTATCCTACTAATGTAATTTTTACATTTTTAGAATATAATTTTTGCCTTGTGTTTTCAAAATGGATGTGAATATATCTACAGTAATTCAAGATGAAATTCTTTATGTTAGACCACTGCTCTTACCTAATAGAGTGTTGAAAGTCACTTGTTGGTTATCAAAGCTACAGTAATGTGCACCAAATTAATTAAACTACCGTTCAAAAGTTTCGGGGTCAGTACGTGATTTAGTTAAAGAAATTAACACTTTAATGGAGTAAGGATCTTTTCAACAATAAGGATCTTTCTTTAAGGATCTTTTGATAATAATCAGAAATGTTTTATGAGCAGCAAATCATCATATTAAAAAGATTTCTGAAGGATCATGTTGACACTGAAGACTGGAGTAATGAGGCTGAAAACTCCGCTTTAACATTGTCGGGAGTAAATCACATTTCAAAATGTATTACAATAGAGAACAGTTTGAAATTGAACGTTCCACAATATCATTATTTTTACTGTTTTTTCTTGTCGATCCAAAACTTTTGAACGGTTGTGTTAACTATTTTTGCATGGACAATTTCTTTATTTAGGTGTTCTGGTTAAGCCTTTATATATAAAAATAGGTTACTATATAAGAAAGCTATATATGCTCCACAACAATTGGAATATTCCTGTATGCATGTTCTTTTCCTACTTTGACAACAGCACATAAGAGTTAAATAAGAAACTAAATGTAGGCCATGAGGCTCTTCTATATCAATTTCCTTTTCGATTTAGAAAATGTATTTACATATGCAGATATAAACGTGTAATTTGTTTACATGTCAATAATTCACAATAATATTACTATATTACTAATACATTACTAATAAATGCTATTTTAATTCCTATAAGATTATTTGTCTGCATATGAACACAGTCATAGTCACACAGAAGAGGTGAATGTACAGAATATGAGTGCATGAGATATCGTAACGTTTTTTATTTGCTTTTGAAGTGAAGTACGTTTGCCATCTTTCATTTCCCCTTAAATGAAATTTCCCTCTCTTCGCCACTCAACAGGAATGGGAAGTGGCGGCAGTGCAGGGAAGGAGGCGGGGCCTCTTAAAGCTCTTCTGAGGCAGCAGACCCAATCAGCACTGGAGCAGAGAGTAAGACAAAGACAATATATTTACATGTATTTATATATTCACGATGACAAAAAACTGGTGATTATGAGAATTATGTTTCTCCACTCTTTCGCTCTTTCACTTGGATTCCAGGGGGTTTCATCATCCTCTGAAGCATTTATTAGGACAGGGGTATGTCTGGAGAGGGCATGCCGAATGTTTCTGGTTGTAGAATCTCTCGTTTATCTTGTTTCCCATACTCCTACCTGTTTGAGAACTTTGAACTGGAAGACCTGCATCTCTTCTACTGTCCTGTTGATATCATTATCAAACCAATGGCACATCATTTTTGTGACTATTGGTTTGGGCGTCATGTGGTTATGTACCATTTACATGGAGAATGTTCTAGAACCTCTGACTGGTGCTAGGAAGCTCTCATGTTTACCTGTACGTCACAGTTTTGCTGTGATCTTTGTCTGATTTTGTCCCAGGGGTGAAATGTCTTGTGAAATAAATGAAATTATGATTAATGTAGCCTAAATGAAGAGCCAGAGTTTTTGAAGCCTGTATTTTTACACTCATGGATGAGTGGAAAACAGGTCCCTGATAACAATTTCAGTTCAGGCTTTTTATCAGGATTTGAATTTTCATTATGCATTTGAGTGGTATGTAAGTTAAGTAAATATAAGGGCCCGCCATATGCGTTTATATGCATCTTAACTGAGGACCACTTTTTAAACCACTTAACATCTACTAAGTCCTGATGTATTGCACCCTGCAGAGTTGTTACCCAGTTACAACAGCCTTAAGTGTCAGAATCTCTGCATCTCTTGCATGAGTCATGTGTTGTAATTGCTAAATATCGAAAATGTAATGGCACTCACCCGCAGGTTTTCAATTTCTGTGCTGTAAAAAAAATCTTCACCTGTTTGTGAAGATTTCATTACAGAAAGTTCACCTGTCTTCATGACTTTTGCTAGAATGCCAGTGGGTCATCTGGGTCCGGTCTGTATGACCCCTCCATCACCGTTCTGTGTCTTTCAGGAATATCCTTTCTTCACGTTGACCTCCTTCCCACCTGGATTTCTCCTCCACTTGGGGGGCGTGGTCAGTGCACGCTCAGTAAAGCTTCTGGTATCGAATTCACAACCCAGGTAAGATGGCTCGTATTACACAAGCACAAACATAAACAAATACCTGCAACACATCAAATATATGATACATGAACATAATTTCAAACAACAATAAACTTAATTGTAGTAAGTACTAGGGCTGGGTTGAGAATATTGATTTCTCGCACTGAATAATTCTTCACTTAACATTATTTGTAGCACATCTCCTTTCCAATAAATCACAATAGGCTTTGTTTTACTTTGATATGAGACCGTCTCAGTTTTCAATTAATTAATTTAATTACAAAATTCCAACAAAAAATACCACTTTGGCGCGCTTTAATGTGGCATAACAGATTGACGTAGCCACCTCAGTTTAAGTGACTGTGCAGAGCTTAAGTGAACGAGTCGTCTCTTCCTCTTTACTACTAGTTAGCATACAACCTGGTATGTTGAAAAATACTGTGCAACTCACTGTAATCTTGCATCATGTCTCATGTAATCACTCAGTGTTTCAACTGTGGAAAGATATCTATAAAACAACAAACAATATGTCTTGTAATGTCTCATTTAATCTTTGGAAAGCTACTCATTGTCCATAGTTTGTTAGTCAGCTAGACAAAATAGCTCTGGACAGGAGCATTTTACTTATTTTACACACTCACCTAAAATGATTATTAGGAACACCTGTTCAATTTCTCATTAATGCAATTATCAACCAAACACATGGCAGTTGCTTCAATGCATTAAGAGGTGTGGTCCTGGTCAAGACAATCTCCTGAACTCTAAACTGAATGTCAGAATGAGAAAGAAAGGTGATTTAAACAATTTTGAGATTGGCATGGTTGTTGGTGCCAGACGTGGTTCGGTCTCGAGTATTTCATATCTGCTCAGTTACTGGGATTTTCACCACAACCATTTCTAGGGTTTACAAAGAATGGCGTGAAAAGGGAGAAACATCCAGTATGCGGCAGTCCTGTGGGAGGAAATGCCTTGTTGATGCTAGAGGTCAGAGGAGAATGGGCCGAAGTGATTCAAGCTGATAGAAGAGCAACTTTGACTGAAATAACCACTCGTTACAACCGAGGTATGCAGCAAAGCATTTGTGAAGCCACAACACACACAACCTTGAGGCGGATGGGCCACAACAGCAGAAGATTCCACCGGGTACCACTCATCTCCACTACAAATAGGAAAAAAATGCTACAATTTGTAAGAGCTCACCAAAATTGGACAGTTGAAGACTGGAAAAATGTTGCCTGGTCTGATGAGTCTCGATTTCTGTCGAGACATTCAGATGGTAGAGTCAGAATTTGGCGTAAACATAATGCAGAACATGGATCCATCATACCTTGTTACCACTGTGCAGGCTGGTGGTGGCTGAATGGTGTGAGGGATGTTTTCTTGGCACACTTTCAGGCCCCTGTAGTGCCAATTGGGCATTGTTGAAATGCCACGGCCTACCTGAGCATTGTTTCTTACCATGTCCATCCCTTCATGGCCACCATGTCCCCATCCTCTGATGGCTGACTTCCAGCAGGATAATGCACCATGTCACAAAGCTCTGAATCATTTCAAATTGGTTTCTTGAACATGAACAATGAGTTCACTGCACTAAAAATGGCCCCCACAGTCACCAGATCTCAATCCAATAGAGCATCTTTGGATGTGGTGGAACGGGAAGCTTCGTGTCCTGCATGTGCATCCCACAAATCTCCATGAATTGCAAGATGCTATCCTATTAATATGGGCCAACATTTCTAAAGAATGCTTTCAGCACCTTGTTGAATCAATGCCACGTAGAATTAAAGAAGTTCTGAAGGCAAAATGGGGTCAAACACAGTATTAGTATGGTGTTCCTAATAATCCTTTAGGTGAGTGTACACAATATTACATACATGCATACATACCTACATATATACACACACATATATATATATATATATATATATATATACATACTATGTGTGTTTGAATAAATAGGTTATGAAAACAAGTTACAACAGCAATCATTTAAATGTTTATATTTCTAAAAATGAATTGGAGTAGGAACAATTCTATATTAAAGAATTTATCTTGATAAAAAACTGCCTTATGTGCAATTTAAATGTTTGTTTACAAATCAGTTATTCATTTTAACCTTTAATATAATGTACCAGCTTTCCTTATAGTTTACTGCATTAGTTGAGAGAGATTTTTCCTTGAGAACAATTGACATTATACTGAACCTGATCTATATCCAAATAAATTGATATAAAATTAAATCGAATCGAGATCAGAATATAATCCCACTGCTTGTGAATTAAAATTGAATTCTGAAATTTGTGTTAGTACCCAGCCCTAGTAGAACACGTACAGCAGGCATATTCGCTGAGGCAGTTTGGAAGTATGCATGTTGTGTGCATGGCTTTCGTTTGTATTTACATTTTCAGTTTGTTGCATAGGTAATGTTCTGCATCACGTGTATCATTTTCTTGGCCTTTTGTTTGTCCTCTTATCTAGGGCCTGAATTTCATTTTGGACAATGGGGGTAATTCCTCCCTTTGGCGACTTATGGGGAGGATTGTTTAATTTGAGGGGAAGTTTGGTGGGGAGGCATTTTTTTAGATTTTTTTTTTAATTTAAATTATTATATCTAAATCTAAATGTGTGTGTTTTTACAATGAGGTAAATTTTTAACGCAATAGCTTACACACACAGCACAAGTAGAGCTTGGTTTTACAAACAGTCAGTTTAAAGTACAATAAGAACAATAAATTACAAGCTGTAGCACAAATACATACTGAGTATAATGATGAATGTTTTTTTAGGTAGGTCTAACATTAGTATTCAGGTACCGAAATATGACAGAAATTGAACAAAGTAATTAAATGTAAAATAACACTGTATAGTCTTCACTGTAAACTTTAAAACTGATCACACCTGGACGAATATTAGCACGTGTATTGTCAAGCGTTGCCATGTCTAGCGTTTTTCAACGCGTTTTTTGTGTTAACACCAAGCGGCAACATTCCAATCTGAAGATGATGCCTACCCGGAAGTGCAATAAACTGCAGTACATCTCAATCTGCTAGAGGCCGGTCCCAAAGGGAGCAAATATCCATAGACGTCATGTTAAAACTACCTTTCACTGCATAAATTCATATGTTTACAGTTTGGTCCCATGGACTTTGTTGTAATCTTCAATATGTTCTGTGTGCCTGACAACTGTGAGGGGGTGAATTGTTTTCTAACTTGTTAGTTTAGATCATATTTAGATATAAAATGTATGACAACTAAGGCTTAACTTTGATTGACAGCTGATAACGGGCTGCGCCGAGTGAATTTGATTGTGCTCATGATCTGACATCAACACAATATACCACCTCTGTATCCTTTCTGAACATTTGTATTTCTTATTCCAAGATTTTCCATAGCGCCGCCCATAGCCCCCATATCAACAGCCTTAAACCCGTTCTTCAGGGAGTCTATGGGTGACATCACAGACGCTTTGTCAGTATTTTTTACAGTCGATGGTTCCTACCCAAGCGATTTTCACTGACGAATGAGCTGAGTGAACATGCAAATTCTTCCCTGACTTTCAGATGGCGCCAATTTGCTCTGCAAACTCCATAACAGTTCTCTTTTATCAAGATGTTTGTAAGTCCTGTGTCACTGTTGCCACAATAGTTCATTGTGTCTAGCACCAACAGACCAGCAGCTCTTAACATCCATCTTGCCTTGCATCTTCCTCTCGTCCCACATTTCTTCCTGGCGACGACAGCGCGTGAAGCGAATATCCTTCTTTCGCCGTTTGCATGTGTGTCTGTAGACCTGTTTTTGTGTTTGAGTGCGGCCCTCAAGCTAGGTTTTACTGTCTCAGAGCTTCAAACATGTGAGCAAAAGTGGTCTCATTGGTTGGATCACGTGGCGGTGAAATAAAAAAGCTGAGGCGTTTTTAAAATGACTTTTACGTGTGGCGTTCACGGTGTGACACTCACATTGGCGCCCTTTGTTTTCACAAGGCGTGCCAAACATCGGCGAATAACGCGTTGTGAAATTGTCCGTGCTAACAGTTATTTAGTCAAGAATATTATTTTTATTCACTTGTTCATGTAGCTGGTCAAGTCCAATACTTACTCTTATTGTCCCTGTATGACATACTGGAGAAAGAAGATGTTGAATTGACTATTTTGATCTGATATTCAGTGTATTAATTTATTATCTGAAACTTATTAGAAGTTTCCCCACGCTGTAAGCGCTCAAACCTGAAACGAGTAAACCCACCTGTAATTGCTGAAATTTAATAGGCCCTGTTCAGCATATAATGCTCTATTACTCACCTTCGCTTACAAATGATTTCTCATCCATCTCCCTGAAATTATTGTGTTGCATTTTTTCATATGCACAAAGAATTACTTTTTGTAACTTATATACCCCTTTTTATCTGTACTACATTGATTATAGGGGATGTAATATTGGCATTGATTCAAAATTTTCTGCATTCTCATACCCCTTTTTCACCAAAAGAGTTGGTTCAGAGGGTGCTGAGTTCAAAGTTGGTTTGAGTTTGTCAACTTGTGAACCGTTAGAACCTGTTTGTTTTTTCTATACAGTTGCCAGTAGTTTTTACGTCATTATTGCCAGCTGTGTACGCGTTAGAAAATCCTTGCAAGTAGCATTGCTTTGGGATTATAACTTTGCGTACCAAGAAGTTTAAAAACAATCAAGCATGTAGTCTTTTAATCTTTTGGTTGATATGTAATTTTCTGATAACTACTGTACTGTCTTGTGTTTTCTTTCCATTTATTTGTTTATATTTGTGACTTTTCTTCTTTGCTTATGTTTCAAATAAATAAATAAAGTTGCGTGTTTCTGAGTTAATCTTGATTGTTAGAAAAGATGTTTAGAACACATTTAAACCCACTCTCTACGGAAGCACTTGTGAATTGGCGCAAAAAGATGATTTTAGTCCAGAAGAGTGGTGCCATTCTAAACCAAACTTGGCTTGCGAGGTTGGCTGTTTGAAGCACAAAAGAACTGGTTCGTTGTGCATACTTGGCTTTTTTAACCAACCTCAAAATGTTTCTGGTGGAAAAAGGCCATGGACTTTAAACACAGCTGTGAAAACCAAATGCCATCTGAATTACACTCCTTGGTACCAACTAGAGCATCATTGGTTGGTTGGTATATCATCACAGCTGACATTAGCATTTCCAAAATGTTGGGTATTGGCAGTTATAATGCTCAATAAATTAATATTTTCAAAATAAACTTTGCACGTTCAACCATGCGATGAGTGAAACCAAACCGTAGTTTGTCCACCAGACCATCCTGTGCAACACTTGATTGCGGCCATATTGCCCTGCCATAAATTTTTTTCTTACATTGCGTGAACCAGCCGCTGTTGGTTGTAATGGATTTAGAATTGTGAATAGTAGACTTTAGAAGGCAGGACTATGATTGAAAATGATTCTATGTAGCTTGATGAAAGAACTTGGAAAAGTGTAGGTAAAGGAATAACAAGTGACACATTTTGTAATATAAGGTAGCGCATAAAGCAATGTAGGGACTAATTATATCAGCTATAGTTTTTTCACTCAAACAAAAAAGAGACGGAATTGGATGTCATTAGGCTATTTGTGTGTTTTGAAACACTTTAGGCTACGTTGAGTAGCCTAGTATTTTTCATGTTTTCTAATCACTGTTTTTGATGTTGGCGGCTAGAACTTAAAATTGCCTTTAATAAAGGTAGAACCGGCCTCGGTAAAATAAGTGAAATACAGTGTAATCTCCATAGACCACAAAAATAATATTTTGCCTCTGTAAAATGAACATTTTTTGTCATGAATGCCATACATCAGAGTGTGGAATGTACGAGTGTTGCCTGCGGTGGCGAGGGCGCTCATTAGGCGTGGGGCCTACACTGACATTTGCAGCCTGACTCATATGAGTATTCATGTGTTGTGGTTGTGAACAGCAAAATGGTGGCCCGTTTTACTAGCGACCCCGGCTCGAATTGAAGTAGCCCTCACCAGATCTGCTAATTGTTGCGTGTAAGTTGCGGGGACAGTGCGTCTGTTTGCGTGTCTGTTAAATAGTGAAGTTGTTGCGAGCCGGAGACACACATACCCACTTGCATACCAGGTTTACTGGCCCTGTGCACCCCTATTTAACTATAAATTGTCCACAGTTTTTAATTATATTTTCTAATTTGTAAATTGCCAATTTTGACATTAGGAAACCCAGCCTAAAGTAACAGTTTCTTTTTTTAAAAAAAATTTAGTTAAAACTCATAAATAACTACCAAATAACTAATGTTAGGAACTTTTACGTCTTGTTGCTTCCTAAATAAAAAATAATATTGGCTTGAGATAACATGGATTTTAAAACCAACAAATATTGTATTTTAAATTTATTGGTTGGGCTTTAGAATTGCAACATTGTAATGCACACCCTTTTTAGACTTCAGAGAATTGTGGTGCGTTTTACTCTCGATTTCTCCCATGCATAGTCAATATTCAATCATGGTGATTTGCATAAAACACTACATTTTAATTAGGGGCGAATTTTTATGTTTTTGGGTTAGATGACTTTTTTTTATTTTGATAATTCTCATTCACTCATCATCAGTACGAATTCTAACTTTTGTCACCTTTTAGGCTGTGTACTAGTGATCTCTTATTTGCATGTTTAAAAATTGCGCATGATCTTCAGCTTAACCAGCTGAAGCCATTACCTGACTAATTTACATTTCAAATGCTTATCATTGTTTCCAAAATTAGGTATCACAGAAAGCGTAATTAAAAGGGTAGTAAAACTCTAATTAAGTTTAGTCTGTGGCTTTATTTTTAATGATAACATATAGATGACTGCAAACACTTTTTCGTTTTATATTATCAAATCATTAATCCCACAGGCAATCATAACAAAACACCCCACAATTTTCACAAATACAAAAGAAATGTATCTGACAACTACATATGTGTGTATGAAAATTTTAAGTGTGCGTGTGTGTGTGTTGCATTAATTAAAGCACCGGTTCGGTTCAAAATAGCTGCTCATTTAGTTTTTATTGTATATTTGATGAAGTGTGTGCCTGTATTTCTCCTTTCTTCTTCTCTTTCTTCCTTCATTCACCTCTTTTTGATTCTCGTATCCCTCTCTGCACTCCGTCCATCTCTTCCTCTCTTGCTCTCGTTCGCCCGCTGATCTTCAACTTTCGTCTGACTTTGCAGTTCCTGTGAGCCGTGTTGTCCAGTGTTGTGTTTGTTCGCAGTCTTGTGTTTTGGTTCTTTTTCTTTTTCCTGCTCTCTCTTTCTCTCTCTCCTCTCCACTCTTTTAAATTCGTATCTATATGTGGCGATTCAGCCTTGGGGTAACACCCACACACTACAACCGCCTAGACTGGGAGGAATTTCACTGCACAGGTACTACCTCAACCCGCTTTACACACACACAAACAAACACACACACTTATTCAGGCCCTGGCTGCTCAGCTGTTATGTAATTATCTATTGATTGAATATACATTATCAGGTTTAATGTAGTATTGTGTTTCGAAATATTTTTCTATTAATAAATAATACAGTGATAAATTGGCAAAGTTATATTCCAATAATGAAAATTCTGTCATCTTATTTACTCACCTTGTTTTTCAAACACATATGATTTTCTTCTGAGGAAGTAGGAGAGTTAGTCCAGCTTGTAAAATGTCCACGCTCTCCTTAAAATTAAACAGTAACCAGAATTCACTGAAATAATTCAGACATGGCATATAAATACATATTGCCGGTAGATTTCATGTCATTAGGGGCTTTCGGAATCGAGCTATAGGAACTTAGTAGAGGAAGTAGCCACCAATAATGTTCCAATTTTGTGGTTGGTTGGAACAGCAGAGGAACTACTAAAGCCAATAAGCCGAGACTGTGACTAGGGTGGTTAATCGTCTTATTTTGATTTTTATCCAATTATGATTATTTGAAGTCGATTTTTTTCACTTACAGTTGATTTTCGATTATTAAATGATTTTAATTAGCATTGATTATCGATTTTCCATTTTTACAACAGTAAACAAAAAATACACTAGACCAACATATGACACAGCAGCAACATTTTGGATTACCACTTTTTTATTTGTTTTGATATTCAATTAAAATGTAATGACGGGTTAGTGACATGCAAACATGCTTGTCGTCTACTACTAAGGCAACCATTATCTTTAAATAATTTTTCGAACAATTGTGTCGGGGTCATACCAAGGGATCTTAATTGAGCAGTCATCAAAATCATTTGTGATTTCCTTTTATCGAAAATCTTTGAATAACGGGGGGCTTAGCAATTATTTATAGAATCATAACAGCATTTATCTGAAATAGAAGCTTTTTGTAACATTTGGAACAATGCAGTTCAAAATTAACAATTAACATTAACAACTTACAGTATTTTTGGGAGAAAGAAAAAAGAAATCTATACTTTTATTCATCAGGATACATTAAATTAAGTTGATCAAAAGTTACAGTGAAGACATTTATAAATGTCAGAAGTTTTGAAATTATCCGAATCTTTTGTGTGACTATAACACATTTTCCTCAAAATGTACAAGAATGACCATAAAGAATTAATGACAATAGTATTCAATTACATTTGGAAATAACCAACAGGAAAATAAAAATCGCCGCCGCCCTGAACTAGGAGCAACTTGTAGTAATCTTAATAACTTGGGTACACTTTGAGCGTTTTCTCCTTGAAAAATTGTCATATGGGCTTCTATATTTGTTGCGTTTTTTGTCAGTTTTTATTCTACAAAGCTCACAACTAGCGTGGCCTTGCCCAGTTCTTCCTTCAACTTCAGAAGCCAAATACTCCACACTGCGACTTTTAACCTAACAAGGAGGGCGTTTGATCTTTTTTTGCCATTTTTTGCGGCCTTGTTACGCGTGATGCGTCAGATGGTTGGCTCACTCACTTTTGCGTTTCTGCTTTTTTTGTCAGATTACTTTACGATTATAAATATATACATTTTTTTTTTTTGGGGGGGGTAAATCACTTTTGGGATATTTGTGAATTGATTTTACGGATTTGGTCACCATTGAAGAATTGTTTTTTACCCCAAACGTGGATCATTAATTGGGATTGGCATTCAATTAATCAACATGTGGAGGATGGTGGAGAACTGGATTAGCTATGTTTGTTGGCGTTGTGAAGTTTTGGCCGATAAATTGGAGATTGAATGTACACGCAGGAACTCAATACTAATGATTTTTTGACTTAATGTTTGACTGGTTGAATTTTCACCTGTGACAAAATTTTCATGCAGCCTCACCACAAACAATAATAACCAAATAAAATAGGCCTAGTGATTATTTACCCGAAATCAAAAGTGTTTTTGAAATCTTGCGTAGTTACGTGGATTAAAAACTATCTCAAGCCTAACTTAAATACATTTCAAAATAGAGTTAGGGACAATGTCCCATCTAGCGGAAAATGTATTTTTGCATTCAGGAATTTTTCGTTCTCCAGCCAACTTTGCTTTTTTCAATGCTGTTGTGGCATTCTGGTGGACAGGATGTCTTCTTCATTTTTGCCGAATCCTTCGGGTGAACAAATTCAAATTTTTCCTAAACTAAATACACTTGACAGACAAATGAATCAACAAATGTTATATATGAATTACTGACTTGAACAACTTATCACGCCTTTTTTATCATTATATTTTAAATCAAATGAAGATTTTTATTTTTATATTTTAAGTAATTGCGCATTGTCAGATATCATCATCAACTTTTAGTCATAAATGTCCATCAAAATGACAATGGAATACCAAAATAAGCTCGAAAGACTGTACATCGATTTAGCCTGCTTTGAATAATAACATACTTTAGCCGCCTCTTTTGCAACGTTATTAGCTTTATCCACCTGGAAAAAACATCCCTACATATTTGCGCTTTTTTTATCTCCTTTTTACAGTCTATTTTGGACTTTTCTGGGGAATTTGATTTGCAATGCAGTCTTTTAACTTGCTTGGACAAGTGACAACACCTCTCACTGCTTTGTCTTTGCCTTCTGCTGCTTTCAGTTAATTCACTCGTGGCTCTGAATGAAAAATACTTTTGCGCCATTGGCTAGTACTTTTTTGTCCTCTCCCCTCATTATAATTTTTTCAAGACGAATTTGGAAAGACGCACCTTGTCCCCATGTATATAAAGATAATAATTCTTTGCTTTTTAGGATAAGTCAAATAAGCGGCATTTGTTCACCACTGAGGACACACCAAAATAAATATTTTTTAAATAATGATTTTTAAATAATAAAATACATAAAGACACATTGTTCCTTTTTAAGACAAGTAAACAATCAGAATAAAATAAAAACATAATCAAATTATGAGCAATAGCACAAAAATAAACACACAAAACAAATAAAGGCAATAAAATGCTTTCATCTCCAGTTCGATCTAACAGTAGTTTTCATGTACATAAAATTGAATAAAATAATCAAATGTAAAAATAACATTGGATAATATCTTCACTGGAGAACACTACTGTTAGGGCCATGTGGTTGTTTTTCTTTTGACTTGTTTGATTACTGTTAACAGACAGCAGCAGGACATTAGCCCTCTCTTCACTTTAACGATAGATCCAATATACTGTTTTTTCTATTCACCGCACTATTTTCATGTAAACAGCAGCTAGAATATATCAACATTGCGGCCTTGTTGCTCGCTTGTTGTCTTTCATTACACTGCATTCTAAAAATTGCGTTCGAGATTTTGCCAGGCCCGCTGGCCCATTGGGTATCCCTATGTGAGCTGAGACTTAATAAGTTACGCTCTTATATGCTACATATTATCGGAGGGCTAAAAAGATATAAATTGCAGTGTGCCTGGACATATCAGTGCTTTTTTCACATTTGTGGAGTAAACGTTATTCGCATAGCTTTGCATCACAACTAATTGCGTGTTGGTACTTTAACTAAAATTGTCACTTAACTCACTGGGCCGTAGTTCTATTTTGCCTACTACTTGAGTAGGAGTTATTCAGTCTTCGAGTTCCCATTTTGAATTCTTGGGGTTCAATTTATGACAAAAGTTGCGTGCTTTCACCAGACATATTGATTGAGTAATGGACAAAAGAACTATAGGAAATTCATACATGTTGTTCGAAACATGTATGAATTTCCTACAATCTTCTTTTGCATTCCATGGAATAATTGAGTCTTATTCAATAAAAAATCTACTGTCTTGGTGGAAGCACACGCTTTTTGTCATGATCGAACCCAAGAATTGGGAAAAATTTTAATTATGGGAAAATCTTTTGGAGGGACTGAATAGCTCCTACTTCAGAGTAAGGTACAAACCACAGCAAAATAAGGAACTACAGTACCAGTGCACTTAAGTGAACGTTAGCTTAAACACCAACACACGTCATTGGTTAAATACAAAGCTAAATACAAAAATAACATTTACTCCACGAATGTGAAAAACAGCTAAATATGTCCAGGCACATTGCGTATATTCTTAGCCTCGATAATATGTAGCATATAAGAGCATAACTTGTAAGTCTCAGGGCTCAACAATAAGGACTGCCCCGATGGCCCAGGGCCAGCGCCAATCGATGTCTACACGTTTTTAGAATGCAGTGTAATGCGCGAAGGCAGCAAGACGCAAGCGCAATGTTTAAACTGTGTCTAGCTTGTGTTTACATTAATAGACAATGGAAAAGTAGTGCAGTAGAATAGAAAAACAGTATATTGGATCTCTGCTTAAGGTCTTAAAGTGACGGCAGCCTAATATTCCTGCTGCTGTCTGCATTTTTAACGTTAATCAAACAAGTCAAAGAAAAACGCACATGGCCCTTGACAGCTAAATCTAAATTTAATTTCTGCAGTGAATATTATCCAATGTTATTTTACATTTGATTATTTTATTCAATTTATGTACATGAAAACTACTGATAGATCAAACTGAAAAACGTGAAGAGCACCGTTTATTTCATTTATTTGTTTATCCTATTGTGTTTATTTGTGCTATTGCTCATAATTTGATTATGTTTTATTTTATTACTGATTGTTTACTTGTCTTTAAAAGGAACAATGTGTACTTTATGTATTTTATTATTTAAAATCATTATTTAATATTTTATTTATAAATATGTCCTCAGTGGTGAACAAATGCCTCTACATTATTTGACTTATCCTCGAAAACGAAGAATTTATTATCTTTATATACATGGGACGGGTAAGTCCACAGGCTTCCATTGTTCCGCCATCTTGAAAAACTATAATAGCAGAGAGGGACAAAAAGTACTAGGCCAACGCGTTTCCAGAGCGTATTTCATTCAGAGCCAGCGTGACGTAACTGAAAGCAGCAGAAGCGGAGGAGCAAAGCAGTGAGAGGTGCTTTCACGGCCTTAGCAAGTTTAAAAGACTGCATTGCAAATCCTTCGTCGCCAGAAAAGTCCAAAATAGACTGTAAACGGAGATATACGAAAAAACACAAGTTAATGTCAGATAGCTTTTTCCAGGTGGATAGAGCTAATGCAGGAGAAAGATTTCAAAAGAGACGCTGAAGTGCCTGCTTTCTTCTACAGGTAAGTCAATGTTACAGTCTTAATTACAAGCTTTTTTTTCATTGTTTGGTTGTGTACTTTATTTTATAGACAGATGAACATTTATAGTTAAAAGTTGATGATGATATCTAACAATGCACTACTTGATACATAAAAATCTTCATCGAAAATATAACGAATAAAGAAGGCATAACTACTTATTACAATAGTTAATGTTTTTCACAGTCAGTAATTCATACTGTAACATTCGTTTGTTCGTTGTGTCAAGTTGCTGTTTGTTTTGAAATAACAAACCTGTTCACCCAAAGGAACATCTCAACGAAGTGTAAGAAGACATCCTGTCTACAGATGCTAACAGCACATTTGAAAAAGCGAGTCGCTGGAGAGCACAATTCGTTTGAATGCAAAATACATTTTCACCACTAGATGGGAGAAATTCATACACATTGTCCCTTTAACACTATTTGAAATGTATTTAAGTTAGGCTAATAGTTTTTGGTGCCATAACCATACACGGGTCAAAAACACTTTTTTGATTTGGGTAAATAATAACTAGGCCTATTTTATTTGATTTATTACTTGTTTGTGGTGAGGCTAGTGAAAATTTTGTCAGGGCAGGTAAAAATTAGAACCACTGTCTCAAACAGTTAAGTAAAAAAATCATTAGTATTGAGCCCTGCATCTACATTCAATCTCCGTTATAACGAAACTCAGCAACACAACAAAAACATAGCTCTGATACGGCCATTCTCTCATCCTCCAGATGTTGACGTAATTGAATGCCGTGCGTAAATGACGTCACAGTTAGGGGTGGGGAAAAAATCGATTCCTTCGATGCATCGCGAATGCGGACGATCCTGAATCGATTCACAAATATCCCAAAATCAATCACCCCCCCCCCCCCCAAAAAAAAATGTATATATATATTTATAATAACGTAATATTGACGGAACGCGAAGACGGAAGTGCAGTGACCGGACCGTCTGACAGCGTGCACATAACAGAGACGCGATGGCGCGAGATCCAAACACCCTCCTTGTTAGGTTAAAAGCTGACGTGTGGAAATATTTTGGCTTCTGAAGTTGAAGGGGGAAAGGAACTGGGCAAGAGCCACGCTAGTTGTAAGCTTTGTAGAATGAAACTAACGACGGAAACACGACAAATATGAGAAGCCATATGACTGCGTTTCCAGCCAGAGGAGGAAAAAACACTCGGGCTGTACCGGTCGTCTAATATTAATTTACTACAAGTTAAAGTTATGCTCCTAGTTCAGGCACACGTTTATTTTCCTGTTGGTTCTTTGGAATGCTAATAAAATATATTGTACGTTAATTCTTTATGGGTCATTACTTTGTACATTTAAAGGAAAGTATTTATAGTCACACACACAAAAGATTCAGATAATCGATTTGTAACATTATAAATGTCTTCACTGTAACTTTTGATCAACTTAATTTAATGTATCCTTGATGAATAAAAGTATAGATTTCTTTTTTCTTTCTCCCAAAAAAATTGTACTGTATTGTTTAATGTTAATTGTTTAATTTTGAACTGTATTGTTAAATGTTACAAAAGCTTTCTATTTCAGATAAATGCTGTTCTTTTGAATTTCTGGGTGATTCTCTGAATCGGGTGCCCTTCAAGCCCCCCAAACTTGCTTCAAAGATTTTCAATTGAAGGAAATCACAAAATGCATTTTAATGCTGTCAATTAATAGAACCAGGTGCCTTTGCATTATAATGCAACACAATTGTTCAAAAAATTATTTAAAGATAATGGTTTGCCTAAGTAGTAGACAACAAGCATGTTTGCATGTCTTCACTAACCATCATTACATTTTCATTGAATATCAAACAAATAAAAAGTGCAATTAATACCAAAATGTTGCTGCTGCTAATATAATCATATGTTGGTCTAGTGTATTTTTGTTTACTGTTGTAAAATGGAAAATCAATAATCGCTAATCGAGAATCGTTAATAATCGAAAATCGACTGTAATCGAATCGGGACTTCAATAATCGTAATCGAATCGAATCGGGAAATCAGACAGATTAACCACCCCTAGTCACAGTCTCCCGGCTTACGTCACTTTATAGTTCCTACTGCTGTTGCGGATGCAACCAGCAAAATTGGAACATTTAGTTCCTGGTGGCTACTTCCTATTACTAAGTTCCTATAACTACCCGTTGCGAAAGCCCCTAATGACATGAAATCTACGGCAATATGTATTTATATGCCATGTCTGAATTATTTTCAGTGAATTCTGGTTACTGTTTAATTTTAAGGAGAGCATGGACATTCAGCTGGACAACTCTCCTACTTCCTCAGAAGAAAGAAAATCATATGTGTTTGAAAAACAAGGTGAGTAAATAATGACAGAATTTTCATTATTGGGTAAACTATCAATTTAAAGCATTATCACTGTATTATTTATTAATAGAAAATATTCGAAACACAATACTACATTAAACCTGATAATATATATTCAATCAATAGATAATTACATAACAGCTGAGCTGCCAGGGGCTGCGTATAAGTGTGTGTTTGTTTGTGTGTGTGTAAAGCAGGGACTGAGGGTAGGGTGGTACCTGCCAGTGAAACTATTCCAGTCTAGCAGTTTGTATGATCTGGTGTTACCCAAGGCTGAGCCAGAAATGAGCCACATTCAGTAGATCGGACTTAAAGAGTGGAGAGAAAGAGAGAGAGAGAGAGAGAGAGAGAGAGAGAAAGGGAGAGCAGAAAAAGAAAAAGAAAACCAAAACACCAACTACAAACAAGAACACAACACTGGACAACACCACCTCCACAGGAACTGCAAAGTCAGACAAAAGTTATCTGAGAGGGTGGCCACGAGAACGAGAGCAAGAGAGAAGAGATGGACAGAATCACAGAGAGGAATAATACAGAGAATCAAGGAAAAGAGGTGAATGAAGGAAGAAAGAGAGAGAAAGAGAGAAACATGCCAGCAGCAGCACTACGTCAGAGGCTCTAAATCAGCACATCTACAATAAAAACTAAATGAGCAGCTCCTTCAACCAAACCATGCTTTAATTAATGCGCACACACACACACACTTAAAACTTTCATACACACATATGTAGTTGTAGATACATTTCTTTTGTATTTTGTTAAATGAAAATTGTGGGTGTTTGTTAATTGATTGCCCCTTGTGGGATTAATAAAGTTGATAATGTAAAACAAAAAAGTGTTTGCAGTCATCTATATGTTATAATTAAGAAAATAAAGCCACAGACTAAAACTTAATTAGTTTTCTACCTTTTAATAACACTTTCTCTGTGTGATACCTAATTTGGAAACACGTCAGCATTTGAAAT
Source organism: Hybognathus amarus (assembly GCA_030378365.1). Classification (NCBI taxonomy): domain Eukaryota; kingdom Metazoa; phylum Chordata; class Actinopteri; order Cypriniformes; family Leuciscidae; genus Hybognathus; species Hybognathus amarus. The sequence continues at coordinate 511,783 of JAQIUQ010000300.1, read as the reverse complement.
GTAAATTAGTAGGTAATGGCTTAGCTTGGTTAGCTTGAATACATGCAGCGTTTTAAACATGCAATAAGAGATCACTGCAGTACAGCCTCACAAAAGGTGACAAAAGTTACGGTCATACTGATGATAGAGTGAATGAGGATGAGAATTATGCTATAAAAAAAAGTAAGTATCATGCAACAAGGATGTAAAAATTCGCCCTGACAAGAATTTATTGTTTTATGCAATGCACCATGAATTGAATATTATTTTGGTCTAATTCATAACTATGCATGGGAGAAATCAAGAGAGTAAAACAGCACTACAAAGCTCTCTGAAGTCTAAAGATGTGGTGGTACAAATGTTGGTAACTAAGAGCCCGAACCGATAAAGGATTTTGAAGGGCCGATACGATACAAATATTTGTTGGTTTTAAAATCCGAATATTCCAATATATCGGCCGATATATTTTTTTTTTATTTCAGAAACGCGCAAAAAAACATTAAAAGATTTCCCTAACATTAGTTATTGGTAGTTATTTATGAGTTTTAACTAAATAATATAATGCATTTTAAAAAGAAACTTGTTTTCTTTTAGGCTGACTTCTAATAGTCGAGGATTCAACGATTCAATTCGGAGAGGTCTGATTCGACTATGAACGTTATAGTCGAATAGTACACGGCCAGTTCAACCTCGTATAAATCAGGTTATGTGTGTCTCCCGCTCACGAGCGCTCACTCTTAACAGACACACGAACAGACACACTGTCCCCGGCGCTGCGCGCGCGTCACAGAATGTTCATCAAGCGTTCCCCGTTCACAGTAACCGGGTCGTCTCATTCAAAACAGCCAGCCGTTTGCTGTTAGCGAGCGAGCCGCCGCACATGAGATACTCATATGAGTCCAGCCTGCGAATGTAGAAGCTACGTGTCCGCCCCAGCACGCGTCACACTAGCCTAAGGAAACGGCGTCTCACCTCGGCGCGTCGCGCACCGCTACATTCCCAGCAGACATCTAGTGGATGCATAAGCATTCATGCGTGACAAAAAATCAAAATATATTACAACAGAACAGAATAGCCTCAAAATATATTCAAGTTCTGATAAATAAAGCATAATAATTAGTCCCTACATTGCCTTATAAGCTACCTTATAATTACAATTTCAGCTTGCTTATCCCTTTACCTGCACTTTCCAAGTTCTTTCCATCAAGCTACATCAAATCATTTTCAATCATCAGTTGCTGCCTGCCTTCTAAAACCTGCTATTTAGCGATCTCGAAATCCATTACAGAACGACAGTCGGCAACGCACACTTGGTGTCGTTGGATTTCACACAGTGTAAAGAAAAGCTAACTTTTATGCACAGGATGTGTTGGCGCGTTAGATGCGCGAAGTGTTGCCAACAGGGATGTGTAGAGTGCCCTCTGGTGGACAAACTACTTCAGAACTGTTTCGTCCGTTTTTATTTTATTTTTAAAATATTCATTTATCGGCCATTATAACTGCCGATACGATAGTTTGGAAAATGCCTCATGTCAGCTGATAATATTGGCCCGCGATAAATGCAGTCTGGCTCTAGTTGGTACCAAATTGTAAATTCAGATAGCATTTGCGTTTTCCACAGCTGTGTTTAAAGTCCCCATGAGAACGCAGAGAACCTTGCCAGAACCTTTCCTTCAGAGATAGAAATTAAAATATCTTACAAAAACAATTATTTGAATTTTTAAACTGCATCAATGCCAATATTTACATCCCCTATAATGCAATGTTAGTACAGATTAGAAAGAGGGTATGTGCAGGTTTACAAAAGTAATTCTTTGTGCATGTGAAAAGATGCAACAGGCAAAAATAATGTTCAGGGGAGATGGATGTCTCAAAATCTTCTATAAGCAAAGAGTATGTAATAGAGCATCATATGCTGGAACAGGGCCTGAATTTCAGCACGGGATTGCAGGTAGTTTTACTCGTTTCCACAGGTTTCACGCTTACAGCGTGGGAACTCTCATAAGTTTAGATGATAAATTAATACACACTGGATATCAGATCAAAATCATCGATTCAAGCAGTTTGGCGTCCTTCTTTCTCCAAAGTCAGTTATGTCATCAGTGAACGTAAACGTGTAAAACTAACACTGCATTTGAGTGAAGCAAGTGAATGAAAATCATACTGTTCTTGACTGAATAACTTTTGTAACATTTCAATACGTGTACGGCCTGTCACACGGGAGACTATTTTCACGTCGTCGTTGGACGCCTTGTGAATAAACAAAGGGCGCCAATGTGAGTGTTCGACACGCACGGTGAAGGCCACACGTAAAAGCGTCCCATTTTTAAAGAGCGCCTCAGGTTTGGTTTTTTTCGTTTGACGCGCCACGTCAAAAACGATCCTACCAATGAGATCGGCGCTTTTGCTCACGTGTTTGGAGCTTCTGAAGAGACAGTAAAACATAGCTTGGGGGCGCTCAAACACAAAACGGACTTGCCGAGCACACACATGCAACGGTGAAGAAGATATTCGCTTCGCCGTCTACATCAGCCAGAAGAAGTAAGACAGAGGAAGATGCAAGGCAAGATGAATGTAGAGCTGCTGGTCTATTTGGTGCTAGAACAATATGAACTATATGACAACACGGAACAGGACTATCAAACATCTTGATAAAAGAGAACTGTTATGGAGTTTGCAGAGCAAATTGGCGCCATCTAAAGTCAGGGAATGAATTTGCATGTTCACTCAGCTCATCGTCAGTGAAAATCGCTTGGGTGGGAACCATAGACTGTAAAAAATACTGACAAAGCGTCTGTGATGTCACCCATTGACTCCCTGAAGAACGGGTTTGAGGCTGTTTATGGGGGGTATGGGTGGCGCTATCTGGAAAATCTTGAGAATAAAAAATACAAATGTTCAGAAAGGATACAGAGGTGGTATATTGTGTTGAGTCAGATCATGGCACGTCAAATTCACTCGGCGGCAGCCCGTTATCAGCTGTCAATCAAAGTTAGCCGCCCTTATTTGTCATACATTTTATATATTGAAATATGATCTAAACTAACAAGTTAGAAAACAATTCACCCCCTCACAGTTGTCAGGCACACAGAACATATTGAAGATTACAACAAAGTCCATGGGACCAAACTGTAAACATATGAATTTATGCAGTGAAAGCGTAGATTTTAACATGACGTCTATGGATATTTGCTCCCTTTTGGGACCGGCCTCTAGCAGATTTGAGATGTACTGCAGTTTATTGCACTTCCGGGTAGGCTCCATCTTTCAGATTGGAATGTTGCCGCTTGGTGTTAACACAAAAAACGCGTTGAAAAACGCTGACGAGTGTACCGCTTAACAATAACGCGTGCTGATATCCGTCCGGTGTGATCAGTTTTAAAGTTTACAGTGAAGACTATACAGTGTTATTTTACATTTAATTACTTTGTTCAATTTCTGTCAGTATTTCGGTACCTGAATACTAATGTTAGACCTACCTAAAAAAACATTCATCATTATACTACGTATGTATTTGTGCTACAGCTTGTAATTTATTGTTCTTATTGTACTTTAAACTGACTGTTTGTAAAACCAAGCTTACTTGTGCTGTGTGTGTAAGCTATTGCGTTAAAAATTTACCTCATTGTAAAAACACACACACTTTAGGATTTAGATATAATAATTTAAATTAAAAAAAAAATCTAAAAAAATGCCTCCCCACCAAACTTCCCCTCAAATTAAACAATCCTCCCCCATAAGTCGCCAAAGGGAGGAATTACCCCCATTGTCCAAAATGAAATTCAGGCCCTAGATAAGAGGACAAACAAAAGGCCAAGAAAATGATACACGTGCATGCAGAACATTACCTATGCAACAAACTGAAAATGTAAATACAAACGAAAGCCATGCACACAACATGCATACTTCCAAACTGCCTCACGAATATGCCTGCTGTACGTGTTCTACTAGGGCTGGGTACTAACACAAATTTCAGAATTCAATTTTAATTCACAAGCGTGGGATTATATTCTGATCTCGATTCGATTTAATTTTATATCAATTTATTTGGATATAGATCAGGTTCAGTATAATGTCAATTGTTCTCAAGGAAAAATCTCTCTCAACTAATGCAGTAAACTATAAGGAAAGCTGGTACATTATATTAAAGGTTAAAATGAATAACTGATTTGTAAACAAACATTTAAATTGCACATAAGGCAGTTTTTTATCAAGATAAATTCTTTAATATAGAATTGTTCCTACTCCAATTCATTTTTAGAAATATAAACATTTAAATGATTGCTGTTGTAACTTGTTTTCATAACCTATTTATTCAAACACACATAGTATGTCTATATATGTATATATATATATATATATATATATATATATATGTAGGTATGTATGCATGTATGTAATATTGTGTACACTCACCTAAAGGATTATTAGGAACACCATACTAATACTGTGTTTGACCCCATTTTGCCTTCAGAACTTCTTTAATTCTACGTGGCATTGATTCAACAAGGTGCTGAAAGCATTCTTTAGAAATGTTGGCCCATATTAATAGGATAGCATCTTGCAATTCATGGAGATTTGTGGGATGCACATGCAGGACACGAAGCTTCCCGTTCCACCACATCCCAAAGATGCTCTATTGGATTGAGATCTGGTGACTGTGGGGGCCATTTTTAGTGCAGTGAACTCATTGTTCATGTTCAAGAAACCAATTTGAAATGATTCGAGCTTTGTGACATGGTGCATTATCCTGCTGGAAGTCAGCCATCAGAGGATGGGGACATGGTGGCCATGAAGGGATGGACATGGTCAAAAACAATGCTCAGGTAGGCCGTGGCATTTCAACAATGCCCAATTGGCACTAAGGGGCCTAAAGTGTGCCAAGAAAACATCCCTCACACCATTCCAGCACCACCACCAGCCTGCACAGTGGTAACAAGGTATGATGGATCCATGTTCTCATTCTGTTTACGCCAAATTCTGACTCTACCATCTGAATGTCTCAACAGAAATCGAGACTCATCAGACCAGGCAACATTTTTCCAGTCTTCAACTGTCCAATTTTGGTGAGCTCTTACAAATTGTAGCATTTTTTTCCTATTTGTAGTGGAGATGAGTGGTACCCGGTGGAGTCTTCTGCTGTTGTGGCCCATCCGCCTCAAGGTTGTGTGTGTTGTGGCTTCACAAATGCTTTGCTGCATACCTCGGTTGTAACGAGTGGTTATTTCAGTCAAAGTTGCTCTTCTATCAGCTTGAATCACTCGGGCCCATTCTCCTCTGACCTCTAGCATCAACAAGGCATTTCCTCCCACAGGACTGCCGCATACTGGATGTTTCTCCCTTTTCACGCCATTCTTTGTAAACCCTAGAAATGGTTGTGCGTGAAAATCCCAGTAACTGAGCAGATTGTGAAATACTCAGACCGACCCCGTCTGGCACCAACAACCATGCCAATCTCAAAATTGTTTAAATCACCTTTCTTCTCATTCTGACATTCAGTTTAGAGTTCAGGAGATTGTCTTGACCAGGACCACACCTCTTAATGCATTGAAGCAACTGCCATGTGTTTGGTTGATAATTGCATTAATGAGAAATTGAACAGGTGTTCCTTAATAATCATTTAGGTGAGTGTGTAAAATAAGTAAAATGCTCCTGTCCAGAGCTATTTTGTCTAGCTGACTAACAAACTATGGACAATGAGTAGCTTTCAGAGGTAAATGCAACATTACAAGACATATTGTTTGTTGTTTTATAGATATCTTTCCACAGTTGAAACACTGAGTGATTACATGAGACATGATGCAAGATTACAGTGAGTTGCACAGTATTTTTCAACATACCAGGTTGTATGCTAACTAGTAGTAAAGAGGAAGAGACGACTTGTTCACTTAAGCTCTGCACAGTCACTTAAACTAAGGTGGCTACGTCAATCTGTTATGCCACATTAAAGCGCACCAAAGTGGTATTTTTTGTTGGAATTTTGTAATTAAATTAATTAATTGAAAACTGAGACGTGTCTCATATCAAAGTAAAACAAAGCCTATTGTGATTTATTGGAAAGGAGATGTGCTACAAATAATGTTAAGTGAAGAATTATTCAGTGCGAGAAATCAATATTCTCAACCCAGCCCTAGTACTTACTACAATTAAGTTTATTGTTGTTTGAAATTATGTTCATGTATCATATATTTGATGTGTTGCAGGTATTTGTTTATGTTTGTGCTTGTGTAATACGAGCCATCTTACCTGGGTTGTGAATTCGATACCAGAAGCTTTACTGAGCGTGCACTGACCACGCCCCCCAAGTGGAGGAGAAATCCAGGTGGGAAGGAGGTCAACGTGAAGAAAGGATATTCCTGAAAGACACAGAACGGTGATGGAGGGGTCATACAGACCGGACCCAGATGACCCACTGGCATTCTAGCAAAAGTCATGAAGACAGGTGAACTTTCTGTAATGAAATCTTCACAAACAGGTGAAGATTTTTTTTACAGCACAGAAATTGAAACCTGCGGGTGGTGCCATTACATTTTCGATATTTAGCAATTACAACACATGACTCATGCAGAGATGCAGAGATTCTGACACTTAAGGCTGTTTAACTGGGTAACAACTCTGCAGGGTGCAATACATCAGGACTTAGTAGATGTTAAGTGGTTTAAAAAGTGGTCCTCAGTTAAGATGCATATAAACGCATATGGCGGCCCTTATATTTACTTAACTTACATACCACTCAAATGCATAATGAAAATTCAAATCCTGATAAAAAGCCTGAACTGAAATTGTTATCAGGACCTGTTTTTTCCACTCATCCATGAGTGTAAAAATACAGGCTTCAAAAACTCTGGCTCTTCATTTAGGCTACATTAATCATAATTTCATTATTTCACAAGACATTTCACCCCTGGGACAAAATCAGACAAAGATCACAGCAAAACTGTGACGTACAGGTAAACATGAGAGCTTCCTAGCACCAGTCAGAGGTTCTAGAACATTCTCCATGTAAATGGGTACATAACCACATACCGCCCAAACCAATAGTCACAAAAATGATGTGCCATTGGTTTGATAATGATATCAACAGGACAGTAGAAGAGATGCAGGTCTTCCAGTTCAAAGTTCTCAAACAGGTAGGAGTATGGGAAACAAGATAAACGAGAGATTCTACAACCAGAAACATTCGGCATGCCCTCTCCAGACATACCCCTGTCCTAATAAATGCTTCAGAGGATGATGAAACCCCCTGGAATCCAAGTGAAAGAGCGAAAGAGTGGAGAAACATAATTCTCATAATCACCAGTTTTTTGTCATCGTGAATATATAAATACATGTAAATATATTGTCTTTGTCTTACTCTCTGCTCCAGTGCTGATTGGGTCTGCTGCCTCAGAAGAGCTTTAAGAGGCCCCGCCTCCTTCCCTGCACTGCCGCCACTTCCCATTCCTGTTGAGTGGCGAAGAGAGGGAAATTTCATTTAAGGGGAAATGAAAGATGGCAAACGATACTCTCACTTCAAAAGCAAATAAAAAACGTTACGATATCTCATGCACTCATATTCTGTACATTCACCTCTTCTGTGTGACTATGACTGTGTTCATATGCAGACAAATAATCTTATAGGAATTAAAATAGCATTTATTAGTAATGTATTAGTAATATAGTAATATTATTGTGAATTATTGACATGTAAACAAATTACACGTTTATATCTGCATATGTAAATACATTTTCTAAATCGAAAAGGAAATTGATATAGAAGAGCCTCATGGCCTACATTTAGTTTCTTATTTAACTCTTATGTGCTGTTGTCAAAGTAGGAAAAGAACATGCATACAGGAATATTCCAATTGTTGTGGAGCATATATAGCTTTCTTTATATAGTAACCTATTTTTATATATTAAAGGCTTAACCAGAACACCTAAATAAAGAAATTGTCCATGCAAAAATAGTTAACACAACCGTTCAAAAGTTTTGGATCGACAAGAAAAAACAGTAAAAATAATGATATTGTGGAACGTTCAATTTCAAACTGTTCTCTATTGTAATACATTTTGAAATGTGATTTACTCCCGATAATGTTAAAGCGGAGTTTTCAGCCTCATTACTCCAGTCTTCAGTGTCAACATGATCCTTCAGAAATCTTTTTAATATGATGATTTGCTGCTCATAAAACATTTCTGATTATTATCAAAAGATCCTTAAGAAAGATCCTTATTGTTGAAAAGATCCTTACTCCATTAAAGTGTTAATTTCTTTAACTAAATCACGTACTGACCCCAAACTTTTGAACGGTAGTTTAATTAATTTGGTGCACATACTGTAGCTTTGATAACCAACAAGTGACTTTCAACACTCTATTAGGTAGAGCAGTGGTCTAACATAAAGAATTTCATCTTGAATTACTGTAGATATATTCACATCCATTTTGAAAACACAAGGCAAAAATTATATTCTAAAAATGTAAAAATTACATTAGTAGGATAAACACTTAAAGAAACAAATATGAACCTTAAAACATTCAGAGACTTAAGGCCTGTTCACACCGGGAAAAATTTTGTGCACGTTACTTCGCCGACGTTTAACGCCTCGTGACTAAACAAAAGGCGCCAATGTGAGTGTTCACACCGCACGCAAAAACGGCCACGCGTAAAAGCGTCATTTAAAAAAAACGCCTCGGGTTCATTTTCTCTAGTTTGACGTGCCCGTCAAAAACTATCCAACCAATGAGATTGGAGCTTTTGCTCATGTGTTTGAAGCTTCCTGAAGTTACAGTAAAACATAGCTTGGGGGCGCTCAAAACACAAAACGGTCTTGCTGAGTACACATAAGCAACGGTGAAGAAGATATACACGTCGCGTCTACACAGCCAGGAAGAAATGAAGACAAGGCAAGATGAATGTAGAGCTGCTAGTCTATTTGGTGCTAGAACAAAAAGAACTATATGACAAACGCGACAGGGACTACAAACATCCTGATAAAAGAGAACTGTTATTGAGTTGTATTGCAGAGCAGAATGGCGCCCTCTAATGTCAGGGAATGAATTTGCATGTATCACTCAGCTCATCGTCAGTGAAAATCGCTTGAGTGTGAACACAAAAAAACGCGTTGAAAAACGCTGACGAATGAACGCGTGCTGATATTCGTCCCAGTGTGTACGGGCCTTTAAGACATTTTAAGAAATAACATTCATTACAAGCAGTTTCAACTCTACTCATTCACTAACTTGGAAACGTTCTACTAGTCATCACATTTGGACAGATTAAAACAATTAACAAAACAGTTTCAGACACACAAGCTCAGAGCCCAGGCACTAGGAAATGAGTTTCATGGAACCAGACAGATGACAGAGGGCCAGTGGTTTGCTTTTCTTGTTTGCTCTTCATTGGTGGAGGAATCTAACTTCCAGTCAAAACATGCAAGTGGGGTTTTGTTAAATCAGAGTGCTCAAACGATATTAAACCACGCTGCTCTCTGAAGTGCATTCGTGGAAAATGTGGGCAAATGAGAGACAGGCATGTTATTCTGCCAGGGGCCAGCACAGCAGTTGGCGTGGTCACACTGGATGCAATCCCCGCACCAAGGGTCAAAGGCCATAGGGGCAGCAGTGGGTGTGTCCTACCAGAGGCCGCCAGCAGCAGTTCCTCACTGAAAGACACGCTCTTTCTCAGCATGGCTGTGTCTGATTGGCTGACATGGAGTGGGGGAGGAGTTGAACTCCAGGAGGCCATCCCTGGCCAAAAGTGATGGGGCAGATGGACAGAGGGGAGGGATGATGATTCAGACTCAAGGGCAGGAGTACTGGGAAACAGAAATATCCTCGACTGACAGAGAAGAATGAGAGAAGGAGAAGAGTTTGGGGAGGATGGTATGAAGACATCACATGAGAGAAAAAATTGGGGGGGGGGGGGGGGTGACTGAAATGTAAAAAGAAAGAGGAACTCAGAAAGACAGGGATGCAAACTGATTGGAGGTAAAAATAAATTTAAAAAAAGGTCAGAAAGTCACAGGTTTCCCAGGATTGTATTTCCAGCAGGTAGTTTTTGACGTATACACTGTAGTTCATCCCAAACTTCAGACAGAATGACTTCTGTAGTCCCTTTCAGATCTTGTAGTCTGACTTCACTCCCTCTATGAATTATCTTGACTTTGATTGGTCATATGGACTACAAAAGGTTTGCTTTTATGTTTTCTAATGGTGATTTTCTTTTTAGCTTGACAGACATGGTCACTATAAACTAAAATGATGTATGGAAACATAGAACGACATGAGGGTGAGAAAATAACATTTTCATATTTGGGTGAACATGAAGTTCAAACCTTTTCATTTCAAAATAATTTACACTAAGGTAGATTTGCTTAAATAGATTCTTGCATTTTACATGAAAACACTAAAAGACTAGGATACAGCAACATTTCATAAATGTCAATGTTTTTCATGTAAAAATTATAAAGGACGAACAACAGGGAGAGAAAAGGATGAAGATAAAATATACACAATATTCATAAATACACCTTGCCCTTTTGTTTTATGAGCACAATGACATTAAGTCATTGTTTGCTTACTCTTTCACAGGATGCTTTAAGTGATTTAAGAGTAAAAGAAGAGAAAATCTTTAGTCATTTTACAATAAAAAATTAAAAGATACTGTTGAATGAATTTAGATCATCGGGTTTCTGTAAATTAGGGTGTCTACACAGAAAAGTATGGAGGCTTGTTTCCACCACAGAATAAAAAATAAAAAAGGTAATTGTGACTTTTTATCTCACAATTCTGACTTTTTTTCTCACAATTGCGAGTTTACATCTCACAATTCTGACTTTATTACTCAGAATTGTGAGACATGAAGTCAGAATTGCATGTTATAAAGTCAGAATTGCGAGATATAAAGTCAGAATAGCGAATATAAAGTCAGAATAGTGAGATAAAGTCAGATATAAAGTCAGAAATTGTAGATATAAAGTCAGAATTGCGTGATATAAAGTCAGAATTGTGTGATATAGTCACAATTGTGTGTTATAAAGTCAGAATTGCGAGAATATAAAGTCAGAATAGCGAATATAAAGTCAGAATAGCGAGATATAAAGTCAGATATAAAGTCAGAATTGTGAGATATAAAGTCAGTAATTGTGTGATATAGTCACAATTGTGTGTTATAAAGTCAGAATTGCGAATATAGCCTAAAGTCAGAATTGTGTGATATTAAGTCACAATTGCATAAAGTCAAAATTGCGAGATATAGCCTAAAGTCAGAATTGCGTAGATATTAAGTCACAATTGCATAAAGTCAGAATTGCGAGATATAGCCTAAAGTCAGAATTGCGTGATATTAAGTCACAATTGCATAAAGTCAGAATTCGAGATATAGCCTAAAGTCAGAATTGTGTGATATTAAGTCGCAATTGCATAAATGTCAGAATTGCGAGATATAGCCTAAAGTCAGAATTGTGTGATATTAAGTCGCAATTGCATAAAGTCAAAATTGCGAGATATAGCCTAAAGTCAGAATTGTGTGATATTAAGTTAGCAATTGCATAAAGTCAGAATTGCGAGATATAGCCTAAAGTCAGAATCTGTGTGATATTAAGTCGCAATTGCAAGATATGAAAGTCAGAATTGTGAGATATAAAGTCAGAATTGTGTGATATAGTCACAATTGTGTGTTATAAAGTCAGAATTCCGAGATATAGCCTAAAGTCAGAATTGTGTGATATTAAGGTCGCAAATTGCAAGTTATAAAGTCAGAATATAAGATATGAACTATTATGAGGGAAAAAGAAGTTAGTATTTTTTCCCCTTAGAATTGGCCTGATAAGTTGCAAATTACGGTTTTCTTTGGATTCTGAAAAAAGATGTCAGAATTATGACATATAAACTCGCAATTATGTGTTATAAAGTCAAAATTCCGAGATGTAAACTCACAATTGTAAGAAAAAAAGTCAGAACTGTGAGATGAAAAGATTCTACTCTGATTCGCAATTCTGTCTTTTTTTCTCAAATTACGACTATATAACGCAATTCTGACTTTATATCTCGCAATTGCAACTTTATATCACACAATTCTGACTTTATATATCGGCAATTGTGATTATTCTCACAATTATCTGACTTCATATCTCTCAATTTTGAGAATAAAGTCACAATTATTTATTTATTTATTTTTATTCAGTGGCGGAAACAAGCTTCCATAGAAAGCACACCTTATTCTTTGCTTTTCAAAAAATGTTTTAAGTTGTGAAACCTTTAGAAAAACCCTGAAGCACATTTGCGCATCTGTGCTAGTATTGTTGTAATCAAGCACATGATCACCCAATTATCTACTTCACAAAATACCTCATGTTAAAGCGATAATCCATCTAAAAATTCTAATTCTGTCATCATTTAAGGCCCCGATATACTCGCGCAAAGTTCTTCATTCTTCGTTAAGGGTAACCAGTGATGCTGGTGACCAGCGATTACGGGTTGGGTACCGAACTCGGTTCTAATAGGGAACCGGTTCTGACGTAAGCGGTAGTAACCAGACCAAATAAGAATGAAAATTTCGGTGCCTGATTTCGATGCCTGAGTCTGTGGCATGCGGTGGCATGAGGCGCACACACGCAGTCTCTCGCTGTCTCCCTCTCCGACGTGCGCGCACTATACGGTTTATTGAAGCACTGTCTGACCTGTCTACGCACGCGCGCTTGCTGCACTCTCACTCGATTCCGGGATGATTACAACTAATTTGCGATCATCGGGAGCCGTTCTGGAAGAATGCGGGAGACTACCGGAACGTCAGCTGATACGAGGAGATTAAACACACTGGAAATGTACACGTGGAATGTTTGGCTGCATTTCACGCGTAAAATTACGCGTAGGAATCAACGATTGTCTATGGATATAGAATCACCATCGCCTTGACGCTCACATCTTCGTATTATATTAGCACGCGCATCATCTGCTCCTCAGAGTTCTTTGCCAAAAAGCAGCGCGAGATACTTTGGCAGAAGCGCAGCGTCTAAGTTCCCTATTCAGAGAACATGGGTTACACAGAGACGTTCTTCTTTCATATGTTTACTCGAAGCTGCGGCATAAGGCGCAGGTGGGAACGAAATATCAGAAGAGCTTAATGACAAAATAACTTACATGACTAGTTAAAGCAGACAAAACATGGGAACCTGTACGCCATGTCGATATTAGGGATGGGCATTTTTCTAAAATATTGCATTCGAATATTCGGGCTCATAAAAATTGAATATTCGAATATTCGTTTATTTAAATTATGTTTAACGAAAAAGACGTTATTTTTAAGGGTTTTTTTTACGTTTTTGTCACCATTTCTGGACAAGCTTACAATTAGGCAATACACAACAAGCTTACAATAGTAATTAAAGTTTTCTTTTAGTTGAAAACATTAAACAGTAGGCCTATGAGTAAACAATATATATATATAAAAAAGCATTATTAAAAGCATGCTCAAGCAGCGCGAGCGGAAAAAAACCCTAATAAAGCAGATTGCGTCAGATATCGTACAGAACGTACACCTATACACACACACACACAGAGTCAGCAAATGACTGATTATCGTGTTTATATTGTTTCACGTTTATGTTGAGAAAAACAATAATATCTAACGTTACATGCAGGGGCGCCGCCAGCACTTTATGTCGAGTGAGAAAAGACGCCGTGTCTGACAGACGTTTCAGAGAACGTTGTTTCTAACAGCACTTTGCATTTTCTGTTCTTAAACCGGTCTACCAACGAAACTTAAAGGAAGTATGTCTCAAAATCATTTTGCTATTAGATAAGTTAACATCTTTGATCACGCGGGGTCCAGCTGCGCTTACCTGCAGTTGTGATGCAATGATGAACAGCTAACGTTGTCTTTCCTCACTCAACTGTTTGGATTTCATGTGATTTCTCATGGTGATGATATCATAACTCAGATTAATTAATTAATTTGATCAAAAGTAATTCCGTTTAGTAAGATCCTTTTCAAGTAACGTTAATTCCAAACTTCGTGAGGCAGACGACAACATTATGTGATCAAATACAGACAACTTGTTAACACACTCCACAGCGCCATCCAGTGCATTTAATTATAACTGCGAGTTAGTTCTTTAGGATATGTCTATCATGCATTTACGGCCAGCAAAGCACGTATTCAAAATTCGAATAGTATTTTATTTTCGAATAATAATTACATATCGAATATTGAAAATTTGAATATTCGTGCACATGCCCTAGTCGATATTATATTACCCTGGTAGTAATCTCTATTAATCTCCAGTATAATTACATTGTTGGATATAATATTGTTTATTTGATATTATGTAAATATGAACTTTTATTTTATATTGGTTTATTAATTATTACCATATGTTACTTGTATTTATATTGTAAGTTAATATTGTGTCCAGTTTGGCCCTGTAAATAAAGGGGTATTATTTTATTTTTTTGACAAAGTGTGTGCGGTTTCATTTTCTTAAGTACAGTTTCAAGAGACTGTTTCAGGCACCGGAACCGTTTAAAAAATACAGAGTAGGTACTGGTATCGTATAAAACCCAACCGATACCCAACCCTACCAGTGATATACTGTTAGTGAACATCCGACGACGCCCAGGACTGCTGAGACGTGCGTTTTAATGAATATGTAAATATGTGCTACACACTTTCCTCTCAATAACAAAATAAACACACATCAAAAATTGAGAAAACAGCATTTTTTATTAAAGCATAAAAAAACCTGCACGAGCTATGCAATTCGGCACTCTAGTAAAGTCACGATATGTTGTTTATATAGCACTTTATACGTTAGATCAAGCAGCTTTACCATTTTAAACAGAAAAACAGTGTCAGCGTCTTGTTTCATCAGAAGTACAACTTCAATTTCTACTATAAAGCAGCTCTCCAATGTGTTCATGTTTTCACTCACGGACGTCTGACTTCGACCGACTGAACAGGCCAAATGAACTAGAAAAGATTTCAGCGTGAAAAACCCACGCACACCTACCTATTACGCAATCGCCGCGGACCAATGGTACTACAAAGGTGTTTAGCAGCCAGAGCACTTTGGCAAGCGGTTTCGAACTTTGTTTTGGTCTGATTATGGTCTAAATGACGTCATTCTTCGTTTTCGCTTTAAATATATCGGGGCCTTTACTCACCTTCATGTGATTGTCAAGTGACTTACTTTCTTCTGTGGAATACAAAAGAAAATATTATAAAGAATGTTGGGAAACAAAACAACATTTGGACCCGATTGATTTCCCTAGAATGGATAAAATATATATTTTTTGTGTTACACGGAGGAAACAATGTCATACAAGTTTGGAAGTACATGAGGGTGAGTAAATGACAGAACTTTAATTTTTGGTTGACCTATCACTTTTAAAATTGAACCTTACTGTAAAAATATAAGCTTCTTGGTTCAGCGTGAAACAATTAATAAGTAACGGTTATTTATTTAAAGTTATTAACAAATAACAATTAATAACAAACTAAGGATTTAGCATAAAGTTGAGCAGGTGCATCCATGGAAAGATTAAAAAAAAATATTATATCTTTTAATTCCAAATGTACAAAATCCAAGATCACAGCCTTGAGTGAAATAAAAATATACATTTCACACATGCATATTAAGAAATAAATGGAGGGACAACACAATAAACATAAAATAAATAAAAAAACTAGACCAAAAAAAAAAATGCAGAGACACTGTGCCCTACACCCTTTGTCTCTAGGCCTTGATACTGGGGTCAGCACACTCAAAGATTAAAATCAAGGCCCATGGATAGAGAGCGAGTGTGTGGTAGAGTGCCTGAGGTCAGGTGGGGACGGGTCTTACCGGTTTTGGGGGTTAAGCTGAGCTCGGTGTCAGAGGAGGAGGACTGGCGACTGTAGGACTTGGAGGGGAGAAGGAGGAGAAGGTTTGTGCTCTCAGAGGGGTGGGGGGTCCCGAGGACAACGGGACGCCTGGACCCTCCTCCCCAAAACCTGGCCTGTCAGAGCAAGGGAGTAACACACACTATCAACACACACGGACTCACAGGGTCATACATGAGGACTGTGCCCGTGTGCGTGTTTGAGCGTGTGCATGCCTGTGTGTTTATGTGTGAAGAAGGAATAAAGGTAAAGAAAGAAGGAAAAGTGATGACCGCTTGCTGCTGAAAGGGTAGAGTGTGAGGATGTCAAGAAGAGACAGGAAAGCACGTGATGTAGTGGGCGGGATAGAAAAAATAAATGGAAAAAACCCAACACTGTAAAACAAAAAGGCAGAAAGCAAATGAGATGAACAAGAAGCGTGTTTCAGCCAACCAAAGCACAACGCTTTGATAACAAGGGTCGACTACTGCCTTTACAAGGCCAAAATGTCAAATTCAACAACCCTGCCTGTGAATAAAGCTACTCACGCACAACTTAAAAACACAGAAGCTAAACCCACAGCTCTGATTGGATGTACTCCGTGAGTGACAGCTGAATGCAGCTCACTGATTGGTCAGAGGGGTTTTAAAGCTGTAAACGAGGTTGCTTTGGCAGCTGAAGGGGGGGGGGGGTCTGGTGATGTCGTAGCTGTCTGCCAATGAAGAACAAGGGGGTGGTGAGAGGTCCGTTGCAAGGTCATGGGGGTCGTGGGGTACCTGCCTACACTGCCTGGCTCTGGGGGCTTCTGAGCTCCTGTGTCTGGGTTTCATACCGCGAACAGCAGTGTCGGCACAGAAACGGAGAAGCCCTGAGAGAGACGACTGCTCGCACTGTGAACCGGACTGCTGTGTGTGGAACGACATCCGAGAGTGGAAGGAGCAGCCTGCGGAGAGCTACACACACATTCACCCATATTTCATACATTAAACACACATGCACCTACTGTGTCCAGTACAATCACAGAGAACATGGATGCACACACATAACATTGACATAACAAAAACATGCACGCGCACACATAGGGGTGGGAGACAAAACAATCATTTCGCTCAACATTTCAGTGTTTTCATCATTAATGCCATTTGAAATACAGCATAAATTCGATACATGAAACTCAATTACTGACAGACGTTTGCTTCTGCAGGGCGCAAAATGAATGTAAACACATTCATGTCGTAAGAACAAACCATCTGATAGTTTAAAAACAGATGTAAAATACACTCACCGGCCACCTTATTAGGTACCCATGCTAGTAACGGGTTGGACCCCCTTTTGCCTTCAGAACTGCCTCAATTCTTCGTGGCATAGATTCAACAAGGTGCTGGAAGCATTCCTCAGGGAGTTTGGTCCATGTTGACATGATGGCATCACACAGTTGCCGCAGATTTGTCGGCTGCACATCCATGATGTGAATCTCCAGTTCCACCACATCCCAAAGATGCTCTATTGGATTGAGATCTGGTGACTGTGGAGGCCATTTGAGTACAGCGAACTCATTGTCATGTTCAAGAAACCAGTCTGAGATGATTCCAGCTTTATGACATGGCGCATTATCCTGCTGAAAGTAGCCATCAGAAGTTGGGTACATTGTGGTCATAAAGGGATGGACATGGTCAGCAACAATACTCAGGTAGGCTGTGGCGTTGCAACGATGCTCAATTGGTACCAAGGGGCCCAAAGAGTGCCAAGAAAATATTCCCCACACCATGACACCACCACCACCAGCCTGAACCGTTGATACAAGGCAGGATGGATCCATGCTTTCATGTTGTAGACGCCAAATTCTGACCCTACCATCCGAATGTCGCAGCAGAAATCGAGACTCATCAGACCAGGCAACGTTTTTCCAATCTTCTATTGTCCAATTTCGATGAGCTTGTGCAAATTGTAGCCTCAGTTTCCTGTTCTTAGCTGAAAGGAGTGGCACCCGGTGTGGTCTTCTGCTGCTGTAGCCCATCTGCCTCAAAGTTCGACGTACTGTGCGTTCAGAGATGCTCTTCTGCCCACCTTGGTTGTAACGGGTGGTTATTTGAGTCACTGTTGCCCTTCTATCAGCTCGAACCAGTCTGGCCATTCTCCTCTGACCTCTGGCGTCAACAAGGCATTTCCGCCCACAGAACTGCCGCTCACTGGATGTTTTTTCTTTTCGGACCATTCTCTGTAAACCCTAGAGATGGTTGTGCGTGAAAATCCCAGTAGATTCAGCAGTTTCTGAAATACTCAGACCAGCCCTTCTGGCACCAACAATCATGCCACGTTCAAAGTCACTCAAATCACGTTTCTTCCCCATACTGATGCTCGGTTTGAACTGCAGGAGATTGACTTGACCATGTCTACATGCCTAAATGCACTGAGTTTCCGCCATGTGATTGGCTGCTTAGAAATTAAGTGTTAATGAGCAGTTGGACAGGTGTACCTAATAAAGTGGCCGGTGAGTGTAGATCTAACGCAGTCTATGATGGGTATGACTCTGATGGTGTCATATACACCAAGGATGGCTTGAGGATGAATATTGTTTGGGTGAACTAACCCGTTAAAGATTCCCACCCCTAAGCAAACATCCAAGGCAGACCGCACCAAAAAACGACAGGGATGAAATATCGTCCGTTTCTTAACCCTTTTGCCGCCAGAGGTTTTTTCCAAAAACTTTAGATTTTGACATCTTAATTTCAAAAGACAATATCTTAAAAGTGAAACAAGATAGATACTTTTTGTAAATTAGAGAAATATTAAGCATGACCCAAAGTTTATGTAGGGATTAAATTTCCCCATCTAATTTGCATATTATGACGTCATATAGTGGCAGAAATCTTGGATTATAGAATTTTCATGAAAAGTCACATGTTTAAATGATAAAATGCAGCACTTCTTCCCCCAAAATGTCCATCACCTTCTGTATGCTATATGGCACAATACTGAATGCTCAGGTATATAGTAAATAATAACCAAACTGTGCAAATCATTACTAATAAATGGTAGAACAAACCATATGCATGTAGTGTTTGGCCTTTTGCTGTGGAGATTTTCCATTTCCTACGTGCAGTAGGCACTCTGATTCCATGTATGGGGCTTATATTATTTATATGACACACAAACACAAGTAGACAAGAGCTGTTTAGTTCAAGAGATGACTCGTTCAGGGCAAAGCGCAGCTCATAAGTGATGATAGGAGCAGCGCGATCACGGCCAGATCTACCTCGCGCGCGCGCACGTCAAGTATGCATACTATTGCGACTCCCCACCCTGCCTTCTGTACTATGAATACTTCGACCTCGTCTAACATACCCAGTGATAATAAACAAAGTCTCCACCACAATACTATCGCCGCGATCGCGGAGAGACTGATGAAATGGCTCACTCTCACACTATCTCCGCTTTTGATCACACTGATTCAGTGTGCTGTAACTTGAACATTTTGTATAGAAACATGACGTTTTTTTGAGTCAGGGATGAAGTATGACATGTCTGCCATCCAGTGGAGGGGATGTCGAACGAAATTTGACACCCAATTTGACAAAATCGGCCGTTTTCTCAGTGACGCATCTTGTCGAGTAAACTCGACCGTGGCGCCTAGAGGGTTAAAACCTTGTGAGCTGACTACTTAGACGGCACCAAAAATGCTGTCTAGTTAGACAAGTCACTGCCATTCAAATGTTCTTAGCTCCTTAGAGAGCAACTGGAAAGACAACACAAACACAAAACACAACAGACTCAAGGCAGCACTCCGGATGCAAACCACGGCTAGTTCTGAAATGCACATCTGTACAGCAATTCATCTTAAAGCAGTCGAAAGCAAACACATGCTAGTGCAAGAGAGATGCAGCATGCAGGAGAACGACAGCAAGGGAGAGCAAGAGGGAGAGAGAGAACATGCAGGGGAGAACAAGATTGTGGTGTGTTTGTGTGTTGAGAAGGCATTTTTGTAGAAAATATAAAACAGCAACTCATAAAACAAACAAACACACCCTCATACTCATTTATAAATATAAAAACAGAAAACAGTGAGCAATTGTACACGATTTTCCCATTTTTCGTGTTACATCAATACCTGTTTAATAAAACCAAATATTAGAACATTTTGATAAATTATTTGGATAAGTTGCTGGGGATAAAAATGTCTGCTAAATAGATGCAAACATAATCATGATTCACTACCGTTCAAAAGTTTGGGGATAATAAGATTTACTTTAAAATAAATAGTTTTATTCAGCAAGGTTGGATTAAATTGATAAAAAAAATTACACTACCGGTCAAAAGTTTAGGCTCGTAAGATTTTTTATGTTTTTAAAAGAAGTCTCTTCTGCTCACCAAGGCTGCAATTTTTTGATAAAAAATACACAAAAAACACAGTAATATTGTGAAACATTATGACAATTTAAAATGACTTTTTTATGTTAATATATATTAAAATGTAATTTATTCCTCTGAAAAAAAGCTGAATTTTCAGCATCATTACTCCAGTCTTCAGTGTCACATGATCCTTCACAAATCGCTCTAATATGACGATTTTATGCTCCAAAAACATGTATGATTATTATCCATGTTGAAAACAGTTTTTTACATTTTTATTTCAGGATTCTTTGATGAATAGAAAGTTCAAAAGAACAGCTTTTATCTGAAATGGAAAGCTTTTGTTACATTAAACACTACCCTTTAAAAAGTTTGGGGTCAGTAAGAATTTGTATTTTATTTTTGGGGAAAAAAATAAGAAATCAATACTTCTATTCATCAAGGATGAGTTACATTGATCAAAAGTTACAGTAAAGACATTTATAATGTTAGAAAAGATTCTAATTAAATAAATGCTGTTCTTTGAACTTTCTATTCATCAAAGAATCCTGAAATAAAAATGTAAAAATCTGTTTTCAACATGGATAATAATCATACATGTTTTTGGAGCATAAAATCATCATATTAGAGTGATTTGTGAAGGATCATGCGACACTGAAGACTGGAGTAATGATGCTGAAAATTCAGCTTTTTTCAGAGGAATAAATTACATTTTAATATATATTAACATAAAAAAGTCATTTTAAATTGTCATAATCTTTCACAATATTACTGTGTTTTTTGTGTATTTTTTATAAAAAAATTGCAGCCTTGGTGAGCAGAAGAGACTTCTTTTAAAAACATAAAAAAATCTTACCGACCCTAAACTTTTGAGCGGTAGTGTATATTCCAAATAAATGCTGTTATTTTGAACCTTCTATTCTTTAATAAAGAATTTAGAAAAGGTATCAGAGTTTCTACAAAACTAATAAGCAGCAAAACTGATTTCAATAGTTTTCTTGCGCAGCAAATCAGCATATTGGAGTAATTTCTTAAAGGGAAACTCCACTTTTTTGGAAATAGGCTCATTTTACAACTCCCCAGAGTTAAAACAGTTGAGTTTTACCATTTCCAATCCATTCAGCCGATTTTCTGATATTTAGAAGAATATCAGTAACCAGACAGTTCCTGGTCTCATTGACTTCCATAGTATATATTTTTCCTACTATGGAAGTCAATGAGACCAGAAACGGTCTGGTTACTGATATTATTCTAAATATCAGAAAATTCGACTGAATGGATTCAAAATCGGTAAAACTCAACTGTTTAACTCTGGGAGAGTAAAATGAGCCTATTTCCAAAAAAAGTGGAGTATCCCTTTAAGGATCATGTGACACTAAAGACGGGAGCAATGATCACAGGACTAAATTACATTTTAAAATATATTCAAAAAGAAAACATTAAATTGTAAAAGTATTTCACAATATAATGTTTTTACTTTATGTTTTACTTTTTGTTTAAATAAATGCAGCCTTGGTTAGCATAAGAGACCCCAAAGTTGTGAATGGTAGTGTACAGCGAGTGAAAATTCAAAACAAACAGCCTCGATTCTTATTTCATTAAAGGGATGTAAAACTGCATGGATGTGTTTTGATTTCTAAAATAACAACCCATGTACAACACATTCATTTCTAATACAAAAAAAAATTAATTTTTGACCCATTCTCATTTTTAAAGAAATCTAGTCATATGTACTGCAGATGAACTGAGATAGTTGTAAAAAAAGCAATACAACAACATCCAAATCTTTTTAAAGCTGCAGTCTGTAGTTTTTCCTCTTTGTCGCCATCTCTGTTCGAAATCTGCAATTGCAGTTATTCGCAGAATTATAAACTTCACGTGGGTTGTGCCTCGGCACGCACGAACACAGCGCAGTCAGTCACTGCGCGGTGTGGAGAATGTCATTTAGAACAGCAGATTTTACTTTTTGGAAGTATGACCAACATAAGAATTTTCCGGAAAGTGTCATCTGAACAAGTAACATCCACTTTTGTTCTGACCAACTAAGGGAAAAAGCGAATCGCGCTTCATTACATGTAGCGACCGCTTATCATATCAGTGTCAAACCGTGCAAATTATACTTTGTTCTTAAATTGTTAATGTTAACAACAGCACGCGTGACTAAATGTAATTCTATTCAGATATGTATTCTTGCTTTCGCATGAGTCCGAGTTGCAGTCTCTTTTTTCTGTAGCCACTCCGAAGTCCGAACGAAGTCTTTTGCATTTTAGAGCGTGTGAATCTGTTGTTTATTGTTTGAACCTTTCTGGATCCGCTATCAAATTGATCAGTTTAATTATATCAAGTGCTGTGAGAAAAGGCTATAAATCTACTAGCCGAGACTATTCTTTATGTGTACAGATGTGACATAATGACGCAAAGACATGCTTGAATTTCCAGCGGAAATCCACCAGTATCACTGGAATTAAAAACATTATTGGAAGCTTACCGCTTTGAATCGAGCTAATGTAAGAAGAGAGTTTTGAACACTGGCTGATTACGTCCTTGGTCAAAAATTCATTTTGGAGAATTTTTACCCAAAAAGTTACAGACTGGAGCTTTGAAAAAAAATGAAAGACTTGATGCTAACATGCACATATGCATAAATAGTGGCACTGTATCTTTGATTTGGAAAAGAGGTGGTTTGCGTGTTTGTAACACTTACTCTTTAATGTCTTTTGAAGGAGAGGAGTTGTTGGGGAGTGTGGCTGTGGCAGGGAGTGTGCTGATTTTCTCAAGTGTGCAGGCTGTCCCGATGGCACGAACCACTAGGCCTGATTCCCCTTCCAGATCAAAACACTGCAGGTACCCAACCACTGCATTCCCTCCCATCTCCAGCACCTTCAGACCTATCTTCCTCTGCAATTCACCTACAACAGAAACACATATGCATTTACACACCCACCACACGAGCCACAAGAAAATATTGTCAGGAGCGTCTCAGATTGCACACAGTGGGTCTCATTCATGAAACATTCGTAAATATATCGAGTAAATATGAGAGTGATTTGCGCGTAAATTAGACCTTCCCGAAAACTTCACAAATACTTCGTAAACGTCAGATGTGATAGTGAAATGTGTGTGTGTTAGTGAATTCCAACCAGTCGTAAATAGGATGCGCGTGCACGTTCATTCTCAATTACCATAACCCCGCCCATTATATCCGACTGTCATCTATATCAGGGCTCCAGACTAACTTTTCTACTGGTTGCACTGGTGCTACCAACTTTCTCAGTTGGTCGCACAAGCATATGATTTGGTCGCACCTTTTTTTTTTACTACATGCCATGGGATTAATCAATGCATGCTGATGAATGGTGGTTTTAATAGACCAAAGCTAGCAAAGGCTTTCTGGGTTGCAGCATAAACACCTGTAATATATTAATTATCATTGCCAAATTTCAAGATTTTCATGGATTTTGGACAGTAATTTTAATCTGTAATTTGAAGCACTTTATAGTTCAATTGTATACAATCTAGGGCTGCAACAACGAATCGATTAAATGGATTAAAATCGATTTCTGAAAGAGTTGGCAACGAATTACATTATCGATTCATTGCGTCAGCGCGACACGGAAATGTTTGTATATATATTTAAAAAAAAAGTTTGAGTTGAGCACGGAGCACTCTCAGTCTCTCTCACGCACTGTCGCTCAATCGGCGGAGTTCGCATTTGTCGAACGAGAGACCCGAGTGTGTCCGTGATGATCGCGAGGAGAGAGACCCAAGTGTGTCCGTGATGATCGCGAGAGAGAGAGACCCGAGTGTGTCCGTGATGATCGCGAGAGAGAGACCGAGTGTGTCCGTGATGATCGCGAGAGAGAGACCGAGTGTGTCCGAGATCGCTCACGCGAGAGCGAGACCGAGAGAGTCTGTGATCACGAGAGAGAGAGAGACCAAGTGTGTCCGAGATCGCTCACGTGGGAGCGAGAGACCGAGTGTGTCTGTGATCACGAGAGAGAGACCGAATGTGTCCGAGATCGCTCACGCGGGAGCGAGAGACCGAGTGTGTCTGTGATCACGAGAGAGAGAGACCGAATGTGTCCGAGATCGCTCACGCGGGAGCGAGACCAGTGTCCGTGATCACGAGAGAGAGACCGAATGTGTCCGAGATCGCTCACGCGGGAGCGAGAGACCGTAATGCGTCCGTGATCACGAGAGAGACCGAGTGTGTCCGAGTACGCGCGCGCGTGCGTTTGTCCAAGATCGCGCACGAGAGAGACCGAGTGTGTCTGAGCATTAGTAATTTGGTACATAGCCTAGGCCTACTAGACATTCTCTGATACTATAGTAATACATAATTAGGCATATTATATAAGATATAAATAAAAACAACAATTAAATTCTTACCACTGAATTAGCAAACTGTGATTTGAATCAGATAGACAGATGAAAACACTTTCTTGTCTGTCCAAGTAGCCTGCCTACCACTACAAAGGGGAATATTTTTTCCACAATTTGAAGCACTGAATTGTTCAAACTTCACTCTGAATGACTCACTGACTTCACTATATGCTTGGAAAGGATGAGCAGAAAAATACCTTACACCATAGGAGATGGTCAATCCATTGTATTTGATATATATATTACTTTATATTGTATTTATATTTTATATTCATTGTATTTATAATTAATATTAGGATAAACTAGAGATATTATCTTCTGATATAATTATTATTATTGCTATTATTACCTAGGTAAAATGATCATAAGTGCATTTGCTTGTTAAAAAGTTTCAAACATTTTGTTAAAGATTATAACATCTTTGACAAAAACACAACACAAGTTTGTGAGTGTGAGTTTGTGAGTGTGTGCGAGTGTGGTGTAGAGAACACGTTCTGACGTTCAAACAAATCCTGTTAAGTTTTCTGATTTGTAATTTTCTGTATTTTTTTATCAATTTATTGTTCTGACAGCTCAGGCCCCTTATCCAGTGCATTTTTTGCACTGGATCACTGAATTTGCACCTTTTAGTTTAGTTTTTTAATAAAGGATTGGAAAATAATGTTTTTTTTTTATTCGATTCATTGAATTAATCGACAATTAATCGAACAGATTAATCGATTATTAAAATAATCGTTAGTTGCAGCCCTAATACAATCTATTTACATTTGAATCACATTCTATCTATCTGTTTATCTATCTATCTGTCCGTCTTTATCATTTTTCTATCAGCATCATCTTTCTATCTTTAAAAAATCATTAAACATTCAAATGTATTCATTACATTTTAATGGATTAGAGTATTATAATAAGCTAATACAGATTTTTCCTTGTCAGAAGAAATCTCACACTCCTTACCTTCTGCATTTTATAATAATTTCCTTTCCTCAGTCGAGCGATTACTCTCATCTAACCGCTGAAAAGACGTAGGAAGAAGGGGCTTCATTCGTAATTGCGCGTTCCACCATCAGTGTGCAATGCGTGTGACGTCTACGTTCGTCAATAAATAAACTGCATGTGTCTTGCGGAAGAACACTGTAGCCGGAGCTACTTCTCTCCATTAATGTCTATGGGCGAGTCACGCAGGCACTGGGCAACTCCGCATCCGAGTCGACCCCGGGATAAAATAGTCCGAATATAAACACTTATTATAGGCGTACCGTAGTGATTCAGGATAAATCAAAAACACGGTTTGGAAAATGGATTCATGATGTAGCCTACTCGTTCATTTTGAACATAATGTAGCGACTGTCAATGGCTGTGTGGCTGTCAATCAGCTATGTGGAACCCCGGGTGCGCTGTTGGTTGGCGGCCTGGGAAGAGGGGGCGGGTTGAGGATCGAAGTTCGTCTGTTGTTTTTGGTTGCTCTATTCAGAAGCTGTGTTTCTGAATGCCTGCACGTGCTCTGGCGAATAAACAAGTTAACTGAACTCTGGCCTCGTGTGAGATGCTACAATAAGTTACGGACTGCAGCAGCTGATACAACAGCGTTTTGTTGCGCGAGCGTCCACTCGCACATATGCGACCACATACAATTTTAACTCGCACATTCTCAAAAATGGTCGCATATGCGACCAATTTGGTCGCAGTCTGGAACCCTGTATATATAGGCATATCATAACATGAATGCGAATGAAAAAGAAAGATTTCTCGGATGCAGAATTTGAAGTTTTATTATCAGAAGTTCATTCAGAACGCCAATTTTATTTTCAAGCGTACATAGTGGCCTATCAGGTCCTAAAAAAAGGAAGCTTGGCAGCATATTACAGATGCAGTTACATCTGGATCCGGAACAGTCCCAGAAGTGAGAAGAAAATGGTTCGACATTAAGCTTGACAGCAAAAAATGAATTAGTTACTTTGGAAAAATCATATTCAAACTGGAGAAGAACCACCATCGATCCCCAGATCTGCTATTAATGGCTCTCATAATAGAAGTAAAAAGAAAAACCTTATGTAATTACTATATAAAATATTTTTTCGAAATGCTGTTTAAATATGTACCCGATTAAGGTGAATTAAAATGCAGCCTTTTTAATGAGCAAAACGTTCGAATGTTAAGCGCACCATTTCACGCGTGGCTGGGAGCAGGTGTAGATTTCTTGTGTACCAACTAACATTTGGAAAATACGAACATTTTAATGAATCCGAAAATTTTACACACGATTTACACAAAAATTCGTTCTGCTCGTGTTTCATGAATGAGACCCAGTGATAGTAAGTTGTCTTTAAACATGATCTTGGCCAAAGCAACTTAAAGTAGAATTATAAGAGTAGATCAATACTGTGAAGTACAAATGTCCTAGACAAATGTTTCCACTGAAAAAGTGTGAAAAATGACATATTGGGCAAATACTCAATAATATTGGGCAAATGTATATGGTTTGTTAAAAGTAGCAATGCACAAAACAGACAGTTAGGTTAATGTATGTTTATTGATGGATATAAATTCTGCTTTCCCCTAAACTTTGTTTAAAGGGCGGGTTTACTGCTCTTTTTCTTTGCATGATTGTGTTTATGGGGTGCAATATAACATGTATCCGTAGTTTTTCTTTTTTAAATAGTCTTATTTTTCATAAATTTCACCTTTATTGTCAGCCGCGCTTTCCCCTGTCCCCTGCACGAGCAGATGACTTCCTGAGTCTATGAAAACACTCCCTCAGAATGACGTAGTGGGCTCAGATTGGTTCGTTTGGGCCGGTGTGTTGTGATTGGCTAAACTGTCGCTCACGTTGTCCGGAATATTAACGCCCATGACCTTTACGGGCGAAACGGGCGGGCATGCCAAAGGTGGATAACATAGACGGTGGATACACGTAAATAATGATGTCGAGACTGCAGTATCAGTTGAGGCAGAATCAGACCGAGAAAGCCGCGATGAATAGAGTCAAGCAGAACCTCACCACACACGGCTCTTAATAAAGGTTTCTGAATAATAATTTGCTTCATTTTTTAACTTAATACACGTTTGATTTACACAATAGCATCTGACTGGCAACGATAGCAACTGACTGGCTAACTAATGTTATACTCAAACAGCGTTTGCAGGTTTACGTTCTTGATAGAAATCGAAAATAAAGTCATAAAGCATATATATATGAAAAATACATTTACAACATTAGTACTTATACAAAATCCAGGTCCATAATGTTTGTACGCGTTTGCCGTTGACACAAAATAGCCTAACTAGTAGCCCATAAAGCCTACAAAGCCAGAGCTGGCATTTGAAGAAAAAAAAAAAAAAACACAACGCTCCGTCGGTAATTATACATGCAAATACATTTAAAATGATGAAGTCTTAGCCTACTTACAGTGTGGCCCAACAACTGCTGACTTTTAACTGCTGGTTTTAAAGTTGGATCTGCTTCATGATTCCAGAAACAGTTTCTTGTTTACGTTAATCCGGTTGAACTCGTGGAGATTCTGGAAGCTGTCTCTCGTAAATGCGCAGCACAGAGAGCTAGATTACAATCGTCACTTTCAGGAATATAATCAAACACAAATTGTATCCATTGTTGTCGAAGTATAGTGTCCGTGGGAAGCCCAGAAACACAGAAGACCTGACAGCTGCGTGAACAACTCACTCGACCGCATGCCCTTTCCTGCATATTCCGGAGGGAGTGGTTGATGCAAATGTGTGGGTTAGTGACGTACCATAACCCAGCTGTAGTCCAAAACGAGTCGTTTTTGTAGGCAATTTTACTTCCTGATTTTTAAAAGACGATATCTCTGCTTACACTAAACTTTCACGCTGCAACTTTGCAGATACTCTTCATGCACCAACAGCAACATTACACACTATTTAAAATCAAAAAAGTGAAATTGCAGTAAACCCGCCCTTTAATGCAAGTGCCGTATGCTCCAACATGGTCATTTACGCCGTCATCACCGGGTGCAAGCGCGCAGTGAGAACCTGAACAGCACACATTGCTATCTCTGTTAAACTAAACTCATTTAAGCTTGCCAATTCAAACATTCAAGTGCAAAAATATGCAAATGAGAACTCATGCGTACTGTGAGAAGATTTGTGGAATGCGTTCAGTGCGAAGCACGCACACTAAGTCACGTACTCAGAGCGCGATATATGCTGAGTTCTCTCCTCGGTCAGTGCGCTTAAACCGACACCAAGAACCACACAAAAATTATGTCAACATGCCCGCCTTGGGGAGTATCCTCACCAGCACTTGCCAATTGAGGTATATTTTCAGGATAATCCTTTACATGAAATGGAAGTACATGCATGGGTTTTGTAACATTTTCCAGGACAGTACAACAGTGAGATGTAAGCTGTGCATCTCAAATGCATTAAACAACACGCACATCAGACAGTGCTGTCAGATAAGCCATGTATGTTTATGATTTAGCTTGAAACACATCTCAGTGTTTAAGACGACTTGAATCATGCACTTATCCGGCAGCAGCTCACTGTCCCCATCCAATGGGGGAAACTCATTGCACAGTGCACACACAGAGAAGTTCCAGACACTGGTGAAAACAACAACACAGTGTGCGTTCAGGTCACATGGCGACGACGATGCGACGACGCCCTTCGCTCTTTCCATCAGAGAACTGAAGCCGCCAATGTCTCATTTGCCGCTGACATCTTGGAACTTGAGTTGTGCACTGTGTGTTTGGGACCAGACATGTGCAGTCGTGAGCAGGAAGTACAGCCACGAAATCAAGGCCCCGCCCTCATTCTCGCTGAATCAAACGCAAGCACACGCCCCACACTTTCTTAAGTGGCCTCTGTCTGCTCTCATTCCTCTCCAATGATGTCTGCTGATTGCAGTACCTCGTTAAAATAAGGTACATACAACTACTAACCACATAGTCAACATTATGAAAAAAAGTCCGCTGGTGCTTCAGTGACTACCTCGCACCGAGAACCTGTCAATCATGATGTAGTACTGTTTTTATATCATCAAATAACTAACAAACACTTGTAATTACATCAACGTGATAGAAACTACAGTAACTGACACAAACTATCTTGGAAAAAGGATATGTGAAGTGTAATTAAATTGTTTAGTTGGTCTCATGTCCCGTTGAATAACATCGGGAGGCGGGGTTTATGACCTATACTAGGACCGGTCACTGGAGGGGCGATTAGACATTTGGCTTCACTTTTGAGGGCTTGTGCGGCACGCTGGGTGCACATGTGTAGCGAAACGAAAGACCCGTACTAAAATATTTCAGTATGAATGCGTCTACGTTACACCCCTACTAGCAACTTATGAAAACTAATGGGACAGATGTAGTATCTCCTACATACTGTATATACTCGGTCTGTTTTGAACACTGTTTGTGTATAGGTACCTGACATGGAGAGTGAGTCTCTGTTGAGGCACGTTGGATGCACGAGAGACTGATTGAGTCGATGCACTGGTACTCTGGATCCTCATTCACCACAAGCTCTTCCACAAAGCCATGAATCATAGCGGCCCAATGACATGGGGAATGGAGGTTGCTAAAGAGAAAAACAAATGGGTTTCATTCACTAATAACTGCGTGGATTATTCGTATATGTATGCACAGGGTTCATTACTCAATAACTACATTTTCAGAATTTTATATATGGATTATATAATACAATTAATGCCACATAGTTCAATATAATTATTATTGTGTCAGGATGAAATAACTTCTTTCACTATTATAAGGCCACACAGAGCAAGTGCTTTTTGCATATGTGTGGTTTCAGTTGTCTTATTTCAAGAATTTAGAGAAATATAAAATTTTGTGATTTGTTCTTAAAATCGTTGGTACATGCATGGTGAATGAGACCCAATGTGAATGAACATTCTTCAGAGGAAGATGAAAATAAAGAGAAAAGTGAGCGGAGCAGGGTCAATAGTGGGAGAAGCAGGTTGTCAGATGGAATAAAGGAAGGAAGGACAGGAGGCAATGAAAGCAGATGATATAGACACTTACTACAGAAGAATTTGACCCCACATGAAGACTGTCTGAAGCGGTTCAGGTCGTTGAAGAGATCCACCTTCACCAGCACGTTAGACTTCCCCTCTTTATACCTGAACACAAGCATGTCATTACAACGAAACAATTCACAACTCTTCGATATTACAGAACAAGGCCGTTTTCAGATCTGTAGATTGTTTGCTTTGTTCCACGAACAGGGATTAAAAAGAGCTTACACTGCTACAATTTCTTCTGGGTTTTGCTCACTTTTACAAGGCAACATTTCAAAACAGACCAAAACTTGTTGAAACAAGGCACATGCAAGTCCAGTAACAGGTCCTCTCATTGGTCAGTGTGCACCTGTTTGTCTTCCGCCCATCGCGAACATCTTATAAACAGCTTCAGAGGCTTGTTATGGTTTTCTTTGTAGCTGCCGTTATATAGTTAATCATTTTTTGAGCAGAGGGTCAAGGTCTGTATTTTAATGCGTTTTGGCCAGTTGTTCTAAAATATGTTCCGTTACTGACCAGATTTTACTCTCAGTCCATGATTACATATTGAGAGCGCATTCAGGGATACTCCACCCCACATACTTCGTGGCAAGTTTTATTTCTTCTAATGAACACAAAGGAAGATGTTTTTTGAAGAACGACTGGAACTTTGGCACCACTGACTTCCATAGTAATTTTTTTTTCCTACTATGGAAGTCAATGGCCAAGCCGAACAACAGTTTGGTTCCAATCGTTCTTCAAAATATCTTCCTTTGTGTTGCACAATGAAGGAACTCATACAGGTTTGAAACAACTTGAGGGAACAATTTTCATTTTGGGTGGAGTATCCCAAAGCTGCTTTTTACGCGACGTACACTACCGGTCAAAGTTTAAGATCGGTAAGATATTTTGTTTTTAAAAGAAGTCTCTTGTGCTATTTAGCAGCGGCGGCTGCAATTATTTGATAAAAAATACATTAAAAAAACAGTAATATTGTGAAATTACAATTTAAAACAGTGGTTTTATATACGTGAAGTGTAATTCTATTCCTGTGATCAAAGCTGAATTTACAGCATCATTACTCCAGTCTTCAGTGTCACATGATCCTGCAGAAATTATTATAATATGATGCTCAAGAAACATTTATGATTATTATCCATGTTGAAAACAGTTTTTTTGCATTTGAACTTTCTATTCATCAGGATTACTCTGATGAATAGAAAGTTCAGAAGAACAGAATTGATCTCAAAATGGAAGGCCTTTTGTCACATTAAACACTACCAGATTCGAAAGTTTGGGGTCATCAGAATTTTATTTTTTATTTTTGGGGGAAAGAAACTAGAAAATTACTTTATTAGTCAGAGGATGAGTTAAATTGCATTGCTCAACAGTTACAGTAAAGGCATTTATAATGTTAGAAAAGATTCTATATTAGATAAATGCTGTTCTTTTGAACTTTTCTACTCATCATAGAATTTTGGGGGGGAAATGGTACACAACTGGTTTCAACATTGAAAATAATAATTAATGTTTTTTGACATAAAATGACATGTTGGAATGATTTCTGAAGGATGCATGTGACACTGAAAGACTTTTGATGTCGTAATCAGGCAACCAGTAAATGATGTTGAAAATTCAGCTTTCAGATAACATTTCAAAATATTATTAAAATAGAAAACAGTCACTTTAAATTGTCATAATATTTCACAATATTACTGTTGTGTCATTTTTTCATAAGGAATAAAGACAGCCTGGTGAGCAAGACTGGCTCATTTAAGGAACATAGAAAAATCTTTACTGATCTAAAACTTTTTGAGCCGGTAGGCGTATGTAAATACTCATCATATATTGTGATACGAATTACGGGTTCGGGCTTCTGTTCACAGCAATCACCACTCCAGGAGCTGGACGTGGCAGGGGCCAAGGGCCAGGTCCTAACTCCACAATTTAGACACAATGCTGGACAATCTCACTAACGTGATACTGCAGTCATTCGATTCAATTATGCCTATCAACAGACAATGAAGAAGATATGCCAGGTTGCAGAACAAACGCAGATGTGAAAGAGCCCTAATTTTGCTTATGGATACACACCATGTCTAGTGTCATGAATGGGGAGCCAGCCAGAGATGACCGTCACACTTCACTGCAGAGTAATGGATCAATGTCAATGTACACCTTTCCAATAGCATCATTAGCACTGTATGTGTCATGGTCAGAGAACAGTTACTCTGCAATGGCTCATCCTGCAAATCTTCATACATCCACCTGAAGGAAAAAGAAAGATAAACGTAGGCAATGAGCTCCATAAAGTCCAAACTATAGCAGGAAAAGAAGGAAGACCTTACCTCGAATTTGAACCACTCAGAATTCCACTGAGGATTCAGCGACTTGGGGTACGCGTCCGATTTTAAATGTTGTGTTACCGAACTTCACCTGTGAACGAAACTTTATAAGTGCTGATCTGCGAAATAACAAGGGCTGTTCCTCAAAACTTGAGCTGGATAAAGCAGCATTTTTAACATAATGTGCAGAGCAGAGTGACTTTATTAAAGCTACAATGTCATTTTTTCGCAGCTAGGGGGTCACTAACCTCTTACAATAAAAGGCGTAGATGATGATGACACAACAACCAGAATATGGAAGCTTGTTTTCTGCCCAAGAATTAAAACATTTTTTTTTTAAATAATTGCAACTTTATTATCTCACAATTGCGTGTTTAAAGTCAAAAATTGTAAATATATAAAG
Source organism: Hybognathus amarus (assembly GCA_030378365.1). Taxonomy (NCBI): domain Eukaryota; kingdom Metazoa; phylum Chordata; class Actinopteri; order Cypriniformes; family Leuciscidae; genus Hybognathus; species Hybognathus amarus. The sequence goes on along the minus strand of JAQIUQ010000300.1, from coordinate 478,476 downwards.
TCGCAATTATTAAGAAAAAAGAAGCAGAAGTGCGAACTTTTTATCTGATTTTTAGGATTTTTTTTCTCACAATTGAGAGTTTACATCTTGCCAATTCTTGACTTATAACACATAATTACAGAGTTTATATGTTAGAAATTCTGAAACATGTTCTCAGAATTGTGGATATAAACTGGCAATTGAGTTATCAGGTTATTTCTAAGGGGGAAAAAAGAATAGTTTAAATCTACAATTCTGATTTTATATCATGCATTTCTAACTTTATATCACGGCAATTCCAGACTTTATGTGTAGCAATTCTGACTTTATATCTCGCAATTCTGACTTTATTTCACGCAATTCTGACTTTATTATAAAGTCAGAATTCGTGAAATAAAGTCAAATTCAAATTAAAGTCAGAATTACTGATGTAAAGTCGCAATTGCAGTGCTATGATAAATTATAACACAGCAATTACGACTTATATCTAGCAGATTCTGACTTTATATACTTCAGCAATTCTGACTTTATTTGGCGCCCAAATTCTCGACTTTATCTCTCGCAATTCTGACTTTATATTTTGCGATTATTGCTATCGCACAATTTGGGCGTAATGTCTCAAGCCACATAATTCTGACTTTATATCTCGCCAATTGCGAATTTATATCACACAATTCTGGCTTTATGTCTCGCAATTCTGAAGAATAAAGTCAGGAATTTGGAGTCTGAACTGGCAAGATTGCGAGAAAGTCAAGAGTTGTGAGTTGAAGTCGCAGATTACCTTTTTTATTTTTCATTCTATGCGGAGAACAAGCTTTCATGGCAGAATTATGGAAATTGTCTTCAGTGCCGAAGGATCTGATAATGTTTATGGATGAGGTGAATACATTGATGTTTTGACACATGACTGCGACTTAGCTAAAGAAGACAGATGTCAGTGCCACGCACGGAGACCCGCAGATATAGAAGGAATAAGGCCATTTGTTCACAACCGGAACTACATGCAAGTGATGATATTACTACTCACACAGGTCAGTTCATTTGACAAATTAAACTTGTAAGGTAACCAATATGAATGATTATATTCTAATATTTCATTATGTTGAGCTATATAACATTGATTCGTTTTATCTACATTTGCTCACCTGTCTAATAGGGGTGGGGAGAAAAATCGATTCTTCAATGCATCACGATGCGGACGTGGACGATCCTGAATCGATCACAAATATCCCAAAATCGATTTTCAAAAAAAAAATATATATATATATATCTTTATAATAACGTAATATTGACAGAGCGCGAAAGACGGAAGGGCAGTGACGCGGACCGTCCTGGCACGTGCATAACAGAGAGCGATCACGCGAGATCCAAACACCCTCCTCAGTTAGGTTAAAAGCTGACATGTGGAAATATTTTGGCTTCTGTAAGTTGAAGGGGGAATGGAACTGGGCAAGAGCCACGCTAGTGTGTAAGCTTTGTAGAATAAAACTGAGCGACGGAAACACGACAAATATGAGAAGCCATATGACACGTTTCCAGCCAGAGGAGGAAAAACACTCGGCTGTACCGCGTCGTTATAATATTAATTTACTACAAGTAAGTTAAAGTTATGCTCCTAGTTCAGGCACACGTTTATTTTCCTGTTGGTTCTTTGGAATGCTAATAAAATATATTGTACGTTAATTCTTTATGGGTCATTACTTTGTACATTTAAAGGAAAGTATTTATAGTCACACACACAAAAGATTCAGATAATCGATTTGTAACATTATAAATGTCTTCACTGTAACTTTTGATCAACTTAATTTAATTTATCCTTGATGAATAAAAGTATAGATTTCTTTTTCTTTCTCCCAAAAAATTTAAGAAAAATTCTTACCGACTCCAAACTTTTGAACTGTATTGTTTAATGTTACAAAAGCTTTCTATTTCAGATAAATGCTGTTCTTTTGAATTTCTGGGTGATTCTCTGAATTGGGTGCCCTTCAAGCCCCCCAAACTTGCTTCAAAGATTTTCAATTGAAGGAAATCACAAAATGCATTTTAATGCTGTCAATTAATAGAACCAGGTGCCTTTGCATTATAATGCAACACAATTGTTCAAAAAATTATTTAAAGATAATGGTTTGCCTAAGTAGTAGACAACAAGCATGTTTGCATGTCTTCACTAACCATCATTACATTTTCATTGAATATCAAACAAATAAAAAGTGCAATTAATACCAAAATGTTGCTGCTGCTAATATAATCATATGTTGGTCTAGTGTATTTTTGTTTACTGTTGTAAAATGGAAAATCAATAATCGCTAATCGAGAATCGTTAATAATCGAAAATCGACTGTAATTGAATTGGGACTTCAATAATCGCAATGGAATCGAACTGGGAAATCAGACAGATTAACCACCCCTACTAATAGGGATGTCACGGTAACAAAATTCCAGTAGTCGGTACCAAATTCCATTAAAATGTCACGGTTCTCGTACCAATTTCGGTACCACAACAAAATTAGTTTTTTTTTACATTTTATTTAACTACTTGAAAAAAATATATTAAATTAAATTCAATCACTTTATTATTTATGATGGTACATTTATGAAAGCTTTGAAGGCTATAGCATGTTGTTTAACGAAAATATTGATGATACTGAGAAATATTGTTTATAATAAAAATCAAGTGAAAAATACAGCATTCAGTGGATTTAGGCTACAGTAGTATTTTTAATAAATGGAGACGTAGTTAAATATATTGTACAGTAGCCTAATATAATTATTTCTGTCCATTTCTTTAAGTTAAACCAAACTTTTATTTTGACGGGTTGCCGTAGAGACCTTTGACTTTCTGTGTGTGTATGATATATGATATGATACAGACCCTATGGATATGATGATAGTTTTTCTCAAATGAAACGGTAAAATGCTTATGAAGTGACTCTCGGAGATGGAATCATGAATCATATCATCATATCGTGAGGCAGCAGAGACTGAAAACAGCGCGAGCGTCACTCTTGCTTCAGTGTTTGTGTGTGTGTGAGAGAGAGAGGTAACGTTAAATGAAACTGCGCGTCTGCGCCGTTAATCACATAGAGACAAGCAGAACATGCAGGGTTCATATTTAAACGGTAAAATGCTCATGAAGTAACTCTCGGAGATGAATGGATCATGAATCATGTCATCATATCGTGAGGCAGCAGAGACTGAAAACAGCGCGAGCGTCACTCAGTGCTTCTGTGCGTGCGGTGCGTGTGTGTGTGTGAGGTAACGTTAACGTTAAATGAAAGCGCGCGTCAGCGCCGTTCATTCACAGAGACAAGCGCAACATGCAGGGTTCATATTTAAATAGTCGTTTTGCTGTTTAGTATACACAGAAACCACATCAGCAGCGCCGCTGCTTTCATGAAGAGGACGCAACTTCACGCCCTTCGTGCATGCATGCGCATCCAGATCCGGGTTTGACCGGGTATTCGGTACCACCGGCACTTGGTACCGTGACGTTTAAATTTTTTTAGTACCGACTTGGTACCGAAGTACCGAATATTTTGACAACACTACCTACTAATAATAGTGCATACAAGAATGGTGTCTCTGTTAAGTCGAAGTTTATCACGGACGCGGAGTTCTCGGCATCTCGAAAACGCCACGCTGAAATTTTACATATGTTTATAGTTTTAGATTGCATTTATCACAAAGTCTGCTTGCCATGGTCCAAAATGTTTGAACAAAACAACAACAGCGGATATTACGTCATTGGCAGGCGACAAGCGAACAGGGAGTCAGAAACAAGACATTATTTAAAATGGGAATTTTTTGGAAATTAAAAATCTTTGGGAACTTTTGGGATATTATATAAGTACACAACTGCCGGAAATATATCACATTTAAAGTGATTTTTGGATATTTTATTACAATAGCTTTTATTATTGTAGCTTTAATAGACAGATGCTCAACTCACCTCCACGAAGGCATCTGTGAGATCGCTGGCACGGTCCATGAAGGGCAGGTGCCGCCCTGCAACAATCTTTCGCCTTTAACTTCCCAGGCATTATTCCTCTAATCTTATTTAAACACACATAAACACAAACATTCAGTTTCCACACTGGATCAAGGCTAAAAAGGAACAAATAAACAGATCATAAGCAACCTGGCCCACATACTGTACATCCATACTTGGAACATGTTAACACAACAGGTGCCTTTGACAGACTAGACTAGAGGACATACAGAAGGGCCAGGGACTAATGCAGCAGATAGGCTATGGTGCGTTCAAGTCCTCCTGGGAAATTCATATTTAAGAAATGGGAATTATTGTTTTTATGTCAGATGTGTTCAAGTCACTTTCATCGGAGCAAGATGGTAGGTCAATATTATATTATAATTCTATAATTTTGTTCAGGGAATTAGCTCATTTTGTTGTAAAACTACTGCATGCACCTTGTTCATGTAAAAAAAGCAATAATAGTAGTCACGTAAACATGATATTTGAGAAATAAGAGAAAATAATTAAATAATACAGCTAATCAATAAACGTATATTAGGTTCACCTCAGGCTTAGCAGTCAAATTATTATTTCAACAAAATTATTAAACAGAAAATAAGAACCCCAAAACATTTTATGAAAGACACAAATCGATAATAAATCTTAACTGTTATACAAATCATATACATAACGTTAGCTCTGTGGTTCAGGCAGTAGCAGTTTAGCTGCATTCACGATGTCAATATAGCTATCACAGCAGCACTATATTAACGTCACATACAAAAGCATTTTTCTATAACGATATGTGTATAAACTTACACATAGGTGATATTATTTTAGTGTTTTTGATCCTGTCAACTCACCAGAGTTTCACCTTAGCGGTTCAATCTGACATTAAAGTCTCTCCATCGATCCTCGTGTCGATTGAAACGCTTCTTGTCTCATGATTAGATCTCAGGAAGGTGCGGCGTCGATATTGTGCTTTCATTTTGGTCGCAATCATACCAAAATATAGATGTTTATAAGGCTAATTTGAAAAATAAAATCGCCTGTCATATGAAACGGCTTTCGCAGGTTCAGGCGCATCGCTCACGCAGTTGGAACTGGGAGGCGGGCACGTCAGAGCACATCCGGGTCACGGACATTGACGACATTTGGGTCAGATGTGTGCTGACTTTAATATAACTTTAATCCTCAAAAAATGTCATCACGTCTATCTTAGATCTCCACGCTACTAAAATAACTGGACAAATAAGCATTTAACTTTCCCCAACTGTCGAGGATTAAAAGTCAGTAACGTTAATTCCATTTGCATTCAGAGCCAAATCAGTCAGTGGATAACAGCCTCTGGCCTGAAACACGGCATGCTATCCCACTGGGATCCTCCTATGTAGCATGTGTAAACACACACACTGGTACTTAATGCCACATAAGACTACTTCCAGTGGTTAACATGTTATTTCAATATGTTTAGATCACGTTAGTTGTAATTTATCCGATAAAATAGCCTATGGAACTCTAAATTGTTAAAAGATGGAAATCATACACAACAAAAAGGCCTACAAGTTAAACTATATATATATATATATATATATATATATATATAAAATATATATATATATATATATATATATACACATACATATATATATATATATATGTGTATATATATACACACACTCACCGGCCACTTTATTAGGTACCCCATGCTAGTAACGGGTTGGACCCCCTTTTGCCTTCAGAACTGCCTCAATTCTTCGTGGCATAGATTCAACAAGGTGCTGGAAGCATTCCTCAGGGAGTTTGGTCCATATTGACATGATGGCATCACACAGTTGCCACAGATTTGTCGGCTGCACATCCATGATGCGAATCTTCCCGTTCCACCACATCCCAAAGATGCTCTATTGGATTGAGATCTGGTGACTGTGGAGGCCATTTGAGTACAGCGAACTCATTGTCATGTTCAAGAAACCAGTCTGAGATGATTCCAGCTTTATGACATGGCGCATTATCCTGCTGAA
>JAQIUQ010000300.1:452500-467500 GCA_030378365.1 Hybognathus amarus | reverse complement strand
TCATGAATGTTTTTCAGTCCTCTCACAATTTGCATATTTCCAATTGTGTTATTTTAATTTGATACATTATAATATAATTCAGGCTGTCAAACGATTAATCGCATCCAAAATACAAGTATGTGTTTACATAATTTATGTGGGTGCACTGTGTATAATTATTTATATATATATAAATACACACACATGCTTGTATATATTTAAGAAATATTTTCATGTATATACTGTATATAGATTTATATATATTATATCTAAATATCAATATTTTATATATAAATAAAAAAAATTCTTAAAAATACATGCATGTGTGTATGGAAGCTTGTTTCCACCACTGAATAAAAAATAAAATAAATAATTGTGACTTTTTATCTCACAATTCTGACTTTTTCTCACAATTGCGAGTTTATATCTCACAATTCTGACTATTTCTCAGAATTGCGAGTTATAAAGTCAGAATTGCAAGATATATAGTCAGAATTGGGTGATATAGTTGCAATTGCGAGTTATAAAATCAGAATTGCAAGATTTAAAAAAGTCAAGAATTGCATGATATAAAGTCGCAATTCTGAGAAAAAAAGATAGAAGTGCGACTATTTATTCTCACAATTCTGACTTTTTTCTCACAATTGCGAGTTTACATCTTGCAAGTCTGACTTTATAACACATAATTACGAGTTTATATGTCGAAATTCTGACATCTTTTCTAGAATTGTGAGATATAAAAACAATTGCGACTGATCAGGCCAATTCTAAGGGGAAAAAAGACAAACCTTTTCCCCTCAGAATAGTTTAAATCTTACAATTCTGACTTTATATCATGCATTTCTGACTTTAGAACATGCAATTGCGACTTTATATCATGCAATTCTGACTTTAAATCTTGCAATTCTGACTTTATATCATGCATTTTTGACTTTATATCTCGCAATTGCAACTTTATATCACGCAATTCTGACTTTATATCTACGCAATTCTGACTTTATATCACGCAATTCTGACTTTATCACGCAATTCTGACTTTATCACGCAATTCTGACTTTATACACGCAATTCTGACTTTATCACGCAATTCTGACTTTATATCACGCAATTCTGACTTTATATCTTGCAATTCTGACTTTATATCTAGCAATTGCAACTTTATATCACGCAATTCTGACTTTGTATGTCGGAATTGCGACTTTATATCACGCAATTCTGACTGTCTCGCAATTCTGACTTTATATTCGCAATTGCGACTTTATATCACGCAATTCTGACTATCTCGCAATTCTGACTTTATATCTCACAATTGCGACTTTATATCACGCAATTCTGACTTTATATCTTCGCAATTGCAACTTTATATCACGCAATTTCTTACTTTATATGTCGCAATTGCGACTTTATATCTCGCAATTGCGACTTTATATCACGCAATTGCAACTTTATATCACGCAATTCTGACTTTATATGTTGCAATTGCGGACTTTATATCTCGCAATTGCAACTTTATATCACGCAATTCTGACTTTATATCTCACAATTGCAACTTTACATCACGCAATTCTGACTTTCCATCTCGCAGTTCTGAAGTCAGAATTGCGAGAAGTAAACTCACAATTGTGAGGAAAAAGTCAGAATTGTGAGATAAAAAGTCACAATTACCTTTTATATTTTTCATTCAGTGGCGGAAACAAGCTTCCATGTGTTTGTATTTATATATATATATATATACAAAATAATTATACACAGTGCACCCACATATATTATGTAAACACAAACTTTTATTTTGGATGCGATTAATCGCGGCTAATCATTTGACAGCCCTAAATATAATATCATTATATAATATAATTTAAAACACGAAGAGTAGTAATAATTAAGAATGGGTATTTTTACACATCCAGAAACTGTGTCGGCAACTTCATGCCAAAATCGACACAGTGGACAGAGGAGAGATACGACTTTGAGGCCAAAGTCAATAAAAACAACAAAGATGTGAGTATAAATTAATGTACCTTTTCTAATCTCACACTAAATATGTCTGTAATATACTGAGAGAGTGTGTGTGTGTGTAAAAGATTCACGAGCTGAAGCTGAAGGTGCAAGATTTAGGAGGGAAGTTTAAGAAGCCTGCCCTGAGGAAGGTGCGCGTGTCTGCGGACGAGATGATGAGAGGCGCTGCTGGGCTCCAAACACAAGGGCTCCATGGACCTCAGAGCCAACCTCAAATCTGTCAAGAAAGAAGACATTAAACAAGAGAAGGTAAACACATAGAACACAACAAGCATAGTGTATAAAACTTTACAAATAGAAAGAGAGAGATGCCTAAATGCTGCAGAAATGTGTCATTTTAATTGTCCTAACAGGATTAACCCGAATAAAGGAAACACGTTTTCAGTTTCTGGACATAACTGTACACTGCATTTCTGTTTTGTCAGGTTATGTCGACAGAGGTGGGCGACTGGCGTAAGAACGTTGAGGCTATGTCTGGTATGGAGGGCAGGAAGAAGATGTTTGATGCTGCTGGTGGAGGACAGTAATAGGAGTGTATATAATATTGTATAATTGTGTATATCTATGTGTGTGCATGTGTTATTAGTGACCGGTATTGAGCAAATGAAGAAAATCACCTGCAAGTCACCAAAAAACAAAAAAAAACACTATGTATTATTAATACAAATCTCAAAAGAAAGCTTGTAACTCTACGAATATAGAATGTTTCATATGACTTAAATTTAAGGTTATTAAAATGTTAATTATGCTAATTATGTGTGATTCATTATGACAATAGACTGACATGATATTTTTAACACACACTGAAATATCACACTCAGAATATTCACACTGTGTGACTGGCTCTGCGTTTGTGCTCAAGGACATGAGGAGTTAATGACTGACAGTGATTTATTTGGTCAACACCTGTCTGAGACTGACAAAAGAGATGAGTTGTGGACGTCACGTAATGTTATGTGGCCTGGTTTGGCAGGCATACTGTATGAACAATGGCGGCGGGGGAAAGAATAGTTTATCACCTCAAAATAGCACAACTATGACAGCTTGACTATGACTCTTATTCTTATCATACACATTCAGTGAATGTGTGAATCTCTAAGAGACAATACCCCAAAATCAAAAACAAAAATGTATGCATACTTTAGAGCCTATGTTCAAATAAAAAAATAAAGTATATTTTGAATTTTTTTTTTTTTGCATTGTGACATAATGGAACTCATTTTTTTGTGTTTATTTTAGACATTTAACTTTTTTTCCTGTTATTCTGGTGATTATCACTCGATTCGCATGATAGTAATTTGCACTTTGTTCATGTATTTAAAAAATGTTTTATAAAAAAAAAAACATAGCATATTATAAATCTATACGTAATATTAGAGCATTTTTGCACAAAATGGGAAAAATATACCTAAATGCTGCAGAAAAGTCCTTTATTTTGGGTCAGTAAAAGCATAGTAGCTATTGTGGAATATTATTATAATTTAAAACTGTTTAAAATATTATTGTAAAATATTATTTATTCCTGTGATGCAAAGCTGAATTTTCAGAATCATTACTCCAGTTGTCAGTGTCACATGATGCTTTTTTCGGGGGGTAGTATCTGAGTCTTTCTCTTCTGTATTAAATTAGACCAAATCTACATTTTTATATAACTGACTTAAAACCATTATGAACAGTCAATTTACAAGAAAATAAATTGATGACTTACTAGACCTAGAGGGTTTATGCAACCCTAGAAATCATTTGCACATTACATTGCAAATTTGTAACAATGTAAAAGTATTTACAGTTGAAGAAAAAAAAAAAATCAAAGGCTGTATCTAATGCGTTCTGCAGTGTGCTAACACTCTACACACTGAAATAGACTACAAACCTCCTTTAAACATGTCAATGTTTAAACAATTAAGTTAGATTTAGAGTTAGACTTTGCACTAGTGTGGTGAGTTCAGCTGTCAGCAGACGTGAGTGTGCACGTTTATAGAACTCCAAATAAATGCACAGACGTGAGTCTTCACTAAATTTAACCCAACATATAAAGGCATTTGCAGAATTTAAACATGGCAATTAGAAGCCAGGGTGTCATTTAGACCCTTCACAAGCTCATACCAGCAAGATGGAGGGTATGCTATATATAAGTTTCTAAATGCTCTGGTCAGGGTATTGTTCTTTACTTTAACCATTCAAGCGTTCCTTATTTTTGGTGAAATTGTCAGTACCCTGCAATGTACTCTTTTATTCACCATTGTGACTAATATGAAATGGCTTCTTGAACAAGTAAATAAAATGTAGGACAGGACTTGATTTTGTCCACTGGTAATTGATTGAATTGTTGAAGGCTTGTGGTTTGCTATAGCTGTGAATCTATGAGTGACAGGTTGTCCCGCCATACGTTAGAACACATTATCAGAAGAGATGTTTGCAAGAGGGAATGGGATATTATTTTGATTAAAGGTTATGAGGGCAAGAACATTTAAAATATTAATAAATTAATGGATACATAATTTATCATAAATAATGCAACATTCTATACAATTAAAAAAAATAGGCATGGTGATTTAATTTTAGCATGGTGATTTGAGTTTCATTTGAAGTGGTGAGTTTTACTTTTAAAACTAACAAAATGTATAACCTCCGTACCAGCTTGTTAAATCCAATGCCGAATGTTTATCCGAATGACCATTTTTTCCATGACACAGCATTTTTCCACCTTTTAGGAAGTGCCCAGTAAGTGGAAATTGTACAGATGGAGCTTTACTGCAGTTCAAGCATGAAAAAACATGCTATTTTTTTCTTTTTTTCCAAAACAAACAAACCTGCTTCCACTTTAAACAAATCATTTACATTTGGAGTAGCATATGCTGAGAATTTTACTGCGGTAGCCTACTGAGAAGTGTTATTTGAGGTCTTGGTCTAGTTATTTATTACAACAATGATGCACATTTAGTTGCAAACAGCTATTTTTGGAGTTTGGCACAAAAAACAGGGGTTACGTAACAGAGGAATGATGAAACTAACATATGTGTGCCCCATATGTGTTGGACAGAAGAAACAAATATCAGGAAGTTAATTTTAGCCATAATATAATGCATAAAGTAGCCAGTCAGACAGTAAAATAAGGAATATATTTGATTAAAGGCCATAATAGGGTGATACACAATGCTGATGTTGACTGAATAACAAATGAAACTCACCGCCTGGCGAAGCTTTGTCTCCTGTGCCACGATTTTAAACTGGCCCATGATGAGCCTATTATGGACTGGCCAATCCAGATGTAGTTTAGCTCTTTCTCTATATGATGTTGTTAATCCAATGTTGTTGTCAAAAAAATGTCACCTTGGCAAAAAGATCCAACCCAAAACTAATGTTGTTTGGAATCTGCTGAAAAAGTTGAGATCTTTCACTCTCATGTACATGAACACCTCAATCTCTTCAGGGAAGAAGATTCTATTTTTTTCTTCATCTTCACTGTTTTCAAATCTTCAAGGGTGTATGGACACAGTCTGAGTCGGACGGTCATCTTGCACATCAGCTTCAACAGATCTAAAAGCTGGGAAGATCAGACTTGATTTCCAGATCAAACTCGTTTCCAGTGAACTTGTTTCCAGATCAGACTGGTTTCCAGTGAATTCGTTTCCAGATCAGATTTCGATTTCCAGTGAACTCGTTTCCAGATCAGACTCGATTTCCAGTGAACTTGTTTCCAGATCAGACTCGTTTCCAGTAGCTCGTTCCAGATCAGACTTGTTTCCATGGAACTCGTTTCCAGATCGAGACTCATTTCCAGTGAACTCATTTCCAGATCAGACTTGTTTCCAGTGAATTCGTTGCCAAATTAGACTCGTTTCCAGTAACTTCGTTTCCAGATCAGACTAGTTTCCAGTGAACTTGTTTCCAGATCAGACTCGTTTCCATGTGAACTTGTTTCCAGATCAGACTCGTTTCCAGTAACTCGTTTCCAGATCAGACTTGTTTCCAGGGAACTGATTTCCAGATCAGACTTCGTTTCCAGTGAACTCGTTTCCAGATCAGATCTCGTTTCCAGTGAATTGATCGTCAAATAGGACTCGTTTCCAGTAACTCGTTTCCAAATCAGACTCATTTCCAGTGAACTTGTTTCCAGATCAGACTTGATTTCAGTAACTCGTTTCCAGTGAACTTGTTTCCAGATCAGACTTGATTTCCAGTAACTCATTTCCAGATCAGATTTTTTCAGGGAACTCGTTTCCAGATCAGACTCGTTTCCAGTGAACTGATTTCCAGATCAGACTCGTTTCCAGTGAACTCGTTTCCAGATCAGACTTCGTTTCCAGTAACTCGTTGCCAAATCAGACTCGATTTCCAGTAACTCGTTTCCAGTCACTGTTTCCAGTGAGTCCTTCCAGATCAGACTGGTTTCCAGAACTCGTTCCAGATCAGACTTGATTTCCAGTAAGCTCGTTTCCAGATCAGACTCGATTTCCAGTAACTCGTTTCCAGATCAGACTCGTTTCCAGTGAATTGCGTTTCCAGTGAACTCGTTTCCAGATCAGACTCGTTTCAGTAACTCGTTTCCAGATCAGACTCGATTTCCAGGGAACTCGTTTCCAGATCAGGCTCGTTTCAAGTAACTTGTTTCCAGATCAGGCTTTGTTTCAGTAACTCGTTTTCCAGATCAGGCTCGATTTCAAGTAACTTGTTTCCAGATCAGGCTCGATTTCCAGTAACTTGTTTCCAGATCAGGCTCGTTTCAAGTAACTTGTTTCCAGATCAGGCTCGTTTCAGTAACTCGTTTCCAGATCAGACTCATTTCTCAGGGAGACTCGTTTCCAGATCAGGCTCGTTTCCAGTAACTCGTTTCCAGATACAGACTCGTTTCCAGTAACTCGTTTCCAGATCAGACTCGTTTCCAGTGAACTCGTTTCCAGATCAGACTCGTTTCCAGTAATGTCGTTTCCAGATCAGACTCGTCTCCAGATCAGACTCGTTTCCAGATCAGACTCGTTTTCAGTAAACTCGTTTCCAGATCAGACTCGTTTCCAGTAACTCGTTTCCAGATCAGACTTGTTTCCAGTAACTCGTTTCCAGATCAGACTCGCTTTCAGTAACTCGTTTCCAGATCAGACTCTTTTCCAGTAACTCGTTTCCAGATCAGACTCGTTTTCAGTAACTCGTTTCCAGATCAGACTCTTTTCCAGTAACTCGTTTCCAGGTCAGACTCGTTTTCAGTAACTCGTCTCCAGATCAGACTCTTTCCAGTAACTCGTTTCCAGGTCAGACTTGTTTCCAGTGAACTCCAAACACCTAAAGGTTTTTGAGAAGGGTAAAGTGAGATTTGTTAAATTGCAGAAGCTTGTGCACTTCATATGATCTATGATGTTTAGAAAGCATAATTCATAGAGGTTCTTTGCCGGGTTGAAGATGTTAGAGAAAGCAAAGGTAGAGCTGTTTTCATGGAAAGCTACTTTGTGAGAAGAAACTCCCAAGTCAGAATGTTTAGAATCTATACACTGCTTCTGAGTAGATCTAAGTTACCTCAATGTGGTTCAACAAATACATTCTGAATGCTGAATCAGACAAATCCTGCATTTTGAGGAGATGGTGGCACTTTAATCATGGAATTGCAGCAAAACCAGGAAGTAAAAAGAGGCCACAGTCCGTCCCATCTGAAAAAGAAAGCAATGTAAATAGTTGTGATGAATCTTCTTTGTTTTTGTTTTAACATATATCCCCAAGCTTCTATGCTGCATCACGGCGCCTCTAAAGAAAAAAAATAGATAGAAGGCGGGAGACTCTGTCTGAATTCTCTCGTATAAGCATTGCATTCTCCAAGAAACTTTAAGCATTTAAAAGCATTAAAGGAGTAGTTCACTTTAAAAAAAAAAATGTGCTGATAATTTACTCACCCCATGTCATCAAAGATGTCCATGTCTTCTTTCTTCAGTCAAAAGAAATTAAGGTTTTTGATGAAAACATTTTGAGCCGAACAATTGATAACAATTGGTTAGTCCGTAAACACACCTCAACAAAACATAAAACCCGAAGAGACATTTATTTTAAGGTTGTTGGTGATCTGCATAGACATTTGCTTTGCCTCCTACAAGAAGATCCTTCATATAAAAAATACATGGAAAAAAGTAAAAAATGCTGACAATATTGACTGTCAGATCTACAATTCATTCCATCTTTTTTGTTGTTTTTACAGAAAAAGCCCACCAAAAGAAAAAACATGAACAACAACGGCAAGGCAGTAACATTCAGAGCATGTATAACCATTAAAAAGCATCTCTGGAAAAACAGCACAAATCGCCACACAAAACAGAGTAGATGTTACAGTAGATTTACCATCTGAAATTAAACAGCATAAGGCACTTACAGTAAAAGTGAGCATGGCTAACGTCAGCTTTCGCTAGGCAGTAATTCATCAGAATACATAACTCATAAACCAAACTGATAACCCATAAAGAGAAAAACATCACTGTCTTTATGTGAATTTCTTTGTTTGTTTGATGAATATTATTAGGATATATTGTGTTTTAAAGGGTCAGTTCACACAAAAAGGGAAAATTCTGTCAGTATTTACTCACCCTCATGTTGTTCCAATCCCGTAAGACCTTTCGTTCATCTTCGGAACATGAATTAAGATATTTTTTATTAAATCTGAGAGCTGGATCACTCCTACATACTAGTCCATAGGCTTCTTGAGGGATTGAAACTTGCTGGCCTCGGAAAGTTATTAAAGACATTCGTTAAAATAGTCCAAGTGTCTTCAGTGGCTCAATCTTAAGTTTATCAAACGACGAGAAAACTTTTGTGCACAAAAAACAACAAAAATAACAACTTTATTTCAACTATTCATTTACTTCTCTCTCTGCCTCGGGTCAGGTTACTAGTTTAATAGCGGTAAGCTTCTGCTATTGTACGTCACACGCATCACACATGACCAGCGTCGGCCAATAGTGAGCCTGACGCTACGAACGTAGCTTTACGCAATTACACTACGTTATACTGACTTAGAGGCCCATAGAGAAGGAAGTGAATAGTTGAAATAAAGTTGTTATTTTTGTTTGTTTTGCGCACAAAATGTGTTCTCGTCACTTGATAAAGCTAAGATTGAGCCACTGAAGTCACTTGGACTATTTTAACGATGTCTTTAATAACTTTTCAAGGCCAGCAAGTTTCAATCCCTCAAGAAGCCTATGGACTAGTATGGAGGAGTGATCCAACTCTCAGATTTCATCAAAAATATCTTAATTTGTGTTCCGAAGATGAACAGAAGGTCTTACAGGGTTGGAACAACATGAGGGTGAGTAAATATGACAGAATTTTCATTTTTGGTGAACTAACCCTTTAAGTAATACTGCACATGGTTGAATCAGCATGAATCAACATGAGCCGGATTTAATGGCTGGAATGTGTCATGAACAAAAAATAACTTGCATGGAACTCTGGAAAATCCCTTTCTTTTGTACAAAAAATGGCATTTTCATCGTCAAAAACACCTTGAATTTCACAATAAAATGGCAAATATCACAAATCAATGTGACATTTTGCATTAAGAAAATGAAGCCTTCAATTAAGGTACTGTGACATTATGTTTAATGACAATTAAGCACATCCTGTCATGTACTTAAAGTTCTCAATAATAGAATTAATGTTTTAAACTTTTAGTTTTCCTGTACTGCATTACAGTTACAAAATATGATATTTTTTTGTTACGGCATAAATTTCAGGCACCATGATGTATACAGACCTTCAATTTAATAATATGTCTTTAATTTTCTACATTACACTAATGAGAATTGGAAGTAAAATGTGCTTAATTCTTAAAACAAAATTTCTTGTTTCATTTTTTTTTATTTTGGGACAAAATATAGTGCAGACGTGTTCTTGACAGGCTTTATGCAATTGACCTGAAAACGGATAAGCATTTCTAATCTGAATTAATTCACTGTTCAAAAACACGCTCTTGTGTCTCTGGGAATATTGCACATCTCTTTAGCTTTGTCCACAGATTCTTTCGGTCCCTAAGAGGTCACACAGCATAAAACACATAATAACAGTGTGCAAAGACAAACCCCTCACCCAAGACACTCATCTACCTGAATAAATAACCTTTTTCTCAGGATTTACATCTCATTGTACATCACAATTCTGTCTGTGAGAACAGAATACTTAGCCAGACGTAACTGGAGGCATAATATTGACTTGTGATGCCAACACCAAAGTGATGATGAAACCTTTAGTGACCTCAAAATGTTCCTTTAGCTCAGTTTAGTTTTTTTCCTTGACAGTATAGTTGGCATTACAGAAACATTTCAACCCTGGAAATGATCCCATAGCAGCTGGAGATGTTGCATAACTCATCTTCAAACAAAACCTCACCTTTTCCTGAGTCTCTGTTTGTTCCCACTAGTTTTCACCTCAAAATCACCTTCAGTCAGATGCGATCCGGAACGCACACCTGGAATGTCCTGAGGTCCACCAAACGTTTAAAGTGCCGTGGTAACCGTTGCTCAGCAGCGGCTAGAGCTGTCTGACTCGGTTACGTGTTTGCGCAGCATCTGGCGATTCCACATCCCACGCTTTGAATGAAAGTGATGGAAGAAGTTCCTGAGGTACAGACGCTCCACCTCAAGCCCACCCTGAAGGATCCTACAGAACACACATAACACAAGGCACTTCACACATCAAATCATGTCTGTTTAACATTAAGGATGCACTGATATTACATTTCTGTCTTACAAGATAAGCTGAATTATTTTCATGTTATAGATAACCATGAATAGCCAATATTAAATGGTCTTCGTTTCCTGTTTTACACTTCTGGGCTTCATGGTCTACTGTATACGACCCCAACAATTAATTGAGTAATTGTACAAAAAAATATAAATTTTTAATCATACAAATAATAAATCATTTTTTTGTTTACTTCTCATTTATTCATTAATGCTATGTTTTTGGAGATATAAAGTATCTTTTGTATCCATATACCACACAATTCCTCAACTACACCATTTGCTTTAGCATTAGCATATGAAAAATTTTTTTATGATACATTGCATTTATGCTCTTGTACTAGGCCTTCATTTCTGTGTAAAAATTTTCAGATTTATGCCGGATTGTTTTTTGACACATGAAGAATATATATTTCATTTTTTTCACATTCATTTCAATGTGAGGTCATATTGCCCCCGAAGACCAGAAGTGTAAAAATTTTTTTTACATATCTTCAGAATAACCAGAATCAAGCCCAGTTTTTTAGTGAGAGTATAGATAGATAATGCATGAAAAGTCACAAAATCTTTTTTGTCCAAGATGAAGGGAACCTTTGTTTTTATTAAGTAAAAGTCAATTGGGTTGTATAGACCACATGACCCGATTGAGGGCTACTATTATAGGAAAGGCAAGGCATATTTATGTTCATAGCACATTTCATACATGATGGTAATTCAAAGATTTTTATATAAAATAAATAAAACTGTGCATAAAAAATAAAAATAAATACATTTTTAATTCTATACAGTTTTAAGAATATAATTTTATTATAATTAATAAAATCTGTATATATATATATATATATATATATATATATATATATATATATATACACATACATACAATATATGCCATTGGTCAAAAGTTTAAGATCTGGTAAGATTTTTCTATGTTTTTAAAAGAAGTTCTTCTGCTCAACCAAGGCTGCAATTTTGTTTAATAAAAAATACACAAAAACACAGTAATATTGTGAAATATTATGACAATTTAAAATGACTTTTTTATGTTAATATATATTAAAATGTAATTTATTCCTCTGAAAAAGCTGAATTTTCAGCATCATTACTCCAGTCTTCAGTGTCACATGATCCTTCACAAATCACTCTAATATGAATTTTATGCTCCAAAAACATGTATGATTATTATCCATGTTGAAAACATTTTTTTACATTTTTATTTCAGGATTCTTTGATGAATAGAAAGTTCAAAAGAACAGCTTTTATCTGAAATGGAAAGCTTTTGTTACATTAAACACTACCCTTTAAAAAGTTTGGGGTCAGTAAGAATTAGTATTTTATTTTTGGGGGAGATAAATAAGAAATCAATACTTCTATTCATCAAGGATGAGTTACATTGATCAAAAGTTACAGTAAAGACATTTATAATGTTAGAAAAGATTTTAATTAAATAAAAGCTGTTCTTTGAACTTTCTATTCATCAAAGAATCCTGAAATAAAAATGTAAAAAACTGTTTTCAACATGGATAATAATCATACATGTTTTTGGAGCATAAAATCATCATTTAGAGTGATTTGTGAAGGATCATGTGACACTGAAGACTGGAGTAATGATGCTGAAAATTCAGCTTTTTCTCAGAGGAATAAATTACATTTTAATATATATTTAACATAAAAAAGTCATTTTAAATTGTCATAATGTTTCACAATATTACTGTGTTTTTGTGTATTTTTACACAAAATTTTTACACAAATTTACCAGATCTAAACTTTTGACCGGTAGTGTATATATATATATATATATATATATATATATATATATATATTAGTGCTGTCAAACGATTAAAATATTTAATTGTCATTAATCGCATTAATGTCATAGTTAACTCCTTATGTAATTGCACATTTTTATCTATTCTTAATGTCTTTTGATTTCTTTTTGTTACATTTTTTTCTCATTTTAATGCTCTTATCAACATGGAAAAGTGGATTGGCTTGTTTAGTGCAAATGTTTTTTTTAATTATGATTATTGAAAATAACATTGGAATAGTGTCCAATTTACATATATAGCCTAAATAATCTCTCACACAATGCAACACTGTCCATCAATAAAAGGGTGAAAGAAATACTGACGAGGTCCTGATATTGACGAGGGGGTGGAAGAATTTGCATCATCTGTGTTTGTGTGTGTGTTGTGCTTGGCCATCATCAAGTGGTGTTTCAGGCTGGACGTGCTGCGATGATGATAGCTCAGTTCATAATGACAAAACATACAGATCGCTTTGGTCTTGTCAATGGGACAATTTGGCAACTTTATAAAAGTAAACTTTACATTCAGAATCTCATTGGCATCCATTTCGGCGTCTCCGCTCGTCATCCACTCAAAACATAACGTAACTATTTGGCCGGCTCGCAAGCTGAAACGAGTGTGTGCGGCACAAACCGTCCCTGGCGCTGCGCTCTGAAACCCATTCATTCAATTGCTTGCGCCGCGCGGAGGACGTTTCGTTGCTTCTTCGAACCAAAGCGCAAGCGGATCTAGCTGAGACCGGAAACAGAAACATCAGGCACGCCCGCACACACTCGTTTCGGGCTCCGCGAGCCGGCTTTGAGTGGATGACGAGCGCGAGACGCTGAAATGGATCAGGGCGCACTGCCGCGTCCTGTTGCAAAAGTATGTGAAAAAACTACAAAGTTTGCTGGGACAAAAAGACCGTTAATCGCGCGGTACAAAAATTAACGCCGTTAAAATGGGTTTGCGTTAACGCCATTAATAACGCGTTTAACTGACAGCTCTAATATATATATATATATATATATATATATACATATATATATATACACATATATATATATATATATATATATATATATATATATATATATATGTATGTATATATATATAATAAAAAATATATATATATAATAAAAGCCCAAAACTAAAATCACTTACTTTAAATGAAATCCCAAAATCATAATGCACAGTATGAAAACTGGATACTGACTGAGATGTGATTATGGTTTTTATTAGTGTATTGTCTCACGACTGACCTGTCCAGTAATTCCCAGTCCTCTCCACCCCAGCGGTCAGTGAATTCTCTAGTGTTCATGCCCCCAATAGAGTCCAGGTCTGATTTATAAATTCCCAGAAGGCCAAAGCCATTGACCTCCCAGTAACCTGCACATTAAACACACACTGTGAATCTGGTATTCAGTGATTCTGCTGTGAACTTAAACATCTACATTACTGTTCAAAAAAACTTTCATTGAGCTAATACTCATTAAATTGATCAAAAGTAACAGAAATGACATAAATGTTACAAAATATTCAAATAAATGCTTTACTTTTGAACTTTATATTCATCTACTAAACTATTAAGCAGCACAACTGTTTTCAACATTGATAATAAATGTTTCTTGAGCAGCAAATCAGTACATTAGAATGATTTCTGAAAGATCATGTGACACTGAAGACTGGAGTAATGATGCTAGAAATTCAGCTTTACATCACAGGAATAAATAACACACTAAAATAGAAAACAGTTACTGTGTATTGTAATAATACTTTACAATATTCCTGTTTTGAATGTATTTTTGACCACATAAATGCAGCCTTGTTGACTTCTTGTATCTAATCTATTGATGTACAGAGCAAATCTAATTCTCTCGGATGTATTTGGCAGTGTTATTAGGTAAAAGACTGTACCATCAGGCTCCAGAGGTGTAGCGCCACAGTTCAGTCTCATGACTATGGGAGCAAAGGCCATGCGTCTCTCCACACAGTGTTTTCTCACAGTGTCGATGAAGCCAGGAGGGAAATGGATGTGCAAATCACAAAGAAACACAATGCTGTGATCGTCCTAACAGAGAGACAGACAGACCTTAATTGAGTGACATCAATCAGCTTGCATTAGCGAAGATGAGGCTTTCATGGCATGTTTTGAACACAAGTTTTAGAAATTCAAGCATATTTTGTGCAAGTGTGGTGCGTGCGTGAGAGTGATTTTGTGTTAATCTTACAGTAATGAGGTCAATTCCTGCTTGCAGTCCTGCTGATCTCTCAAAGTTTCCACTCAGCCGGAGGTACTCGATACCTGAAATAGAGGACACACCATAGAAAGGAGTCAAAGTGAGGTCTCATTTTACAAGGTTTGAAGAACATGAATGTCTTTGCAGAAACAGTTTAACCAAAATGTCATCATTTACTCAAGTTGTTCTAAACCGGCATGAGTTTCCTTCCTCTGTTGAACACAAAAGAACAAATTTTAAGGAATGTTGGTAATCGAACAGTTG